>JAHFWJ010000135.1:0-185374 GCA_028555115.1 Himalopsyche japonica
ATCTTACATCGATGATATCGATGCAGTGGTAGCGGCACCCTATGAGCCAACGACCCTACCGAGAAATGGTGGCATTCCAGATGTCTTAGACATTGCTATACTGAGTGGAGTGAACCTTCAGTACGATAATCATATAGTGCATGAGCTTAACTCTGATCACCAGCCAGTCATTTTATGGTTAGGAGTACCGTCTAACCATAGCTGTAATAATTTTAATCAGACGCGTAATATTATCCAATGGAAGGAATTCGAGGATTTTGTTGACAACATGCTTATCCACACAGTGACTTAACGGATATTCAAAGCATTGATCTTGAGATTCATAGCCTCACAACAAATATCAATTTAGCTGCTGCATATGCCAGTAAAACGGTAAAAAATTCACCGCACAGTAAAGCGCTTCCAGCAGATATTAGACAGCTTATAAATGATAGACGGAGCGCGAGAAAGGAATGGAAAAAGTTCTGCAACCCTTTAGTAAGACAACGCGTCAACCGATTGTCAGCAGAAATCCGACGAGCCATGAAGGCTTATCGCGAAAAAACTACCGACGACTACTTAAATGAACTCGTCAAAGGAAGCGACCCGTACTGGGCTCTCTCCAAAGTTCTCCGCGCAGAAAAATACCCCTTGATGCCACTTCACGGAACAAAGGGTCCCGTATTCACCATCAGTGAAAAGGTAGAAGAGTTTGCGGATAGCCTCCAGAAACAATTTACACCCAATTCAATTGAAACAAGTAATTCACGCTTGAAAAATAGCGTGTTAGATATAGAAGCAACCGCTAAGCTAATCCTAGAACAACCCTTAACTGTAGACTGTCAACCTTTTTGTCCTTCTACATTTGCCGAGGTGGAAGGACTGATCAAAGCGCTTTCTGACAGAAAAGCTTTGGGAAATGAGAGAATCGGTAATAAGGCTCTAAAACATCTACCGCTTAAAGGTATTAGCTCGTTAGTCACTATTATCAACGCGTGCTTAAGATTACTATATTTTCCATCACGTTGGAAGGAAGCGGATATTATTCTAATTCCAAAGCCTGGGAAAGATCACACTCTTCCGATAAACCATCGACCAATAAGCTTGCTACCCACAATGAGCAAAATTCTAGAGCGTGTGATTAAAGCCAGACTGCAAGAAGTGGTGGAAGAGAAAAAGATAATCCCAGATACACAGCATGGTTTCCGCGCGAATCACTCGACAAACCACCAACTTCTTCGGGTAGTAGAGTTGATCGCAAGTGGATTCATTCATAAAGAGATCACGGCGGGCCTCTTTTTAGATATTGCTAAAGCCTTCGACAGGGTATGGACCGAAGGGCTCGTATTCAAAATGTCGAAGGCTGGCATAGGATTACCACTTGTAAAGATTCTAAACTCGTTCGTGACGGATAGACATTTCAAAGTCAAAATGGGTGTAATTCGATCCTCCTTCAGACCGATCCAGGCTGGTGTCCCGCAAGGCTCCGTCTTGGGACCCATACTGTATAATATATTCACGCATGACATTCCTTGCGGTAGGGAAAGCGAAGCAGTTATAGCTCAGTACGCCGATGATACTGCTATTTTATCAAAATCTCGTAATCGGCAAAGTGCTGTCACACAAGTCCAGCTATTGGCTGATACCATAGCGGACTGGTGTGAAAACTGGCGAATTAAAATCAATACCGAAAAAAGCGCTGCAGTTATGTTTTCAAAGGGGTTTCATTAGAAAACACAATTTCGATTGCATTCGTATGCAAAATACAGAAATCAAGTGGTCCAATACTGTCAAGTATCTAGGACTCACTCTAGACAATAGGCTAAAATTCTATGAGCACACCGCGATTAAAAAACGTCAAGCTTATGGTGTAAAAGCTAAACTAAACTTTATGCTCAATGTGAAGAGCAAGCTTACTCTCAAAAGCAAGCTGCTCCTCTATACAGCTATAACTCGACCAATTATGGTGTACGCTACTCCAGTGTGGGCACACCAGAAGCATCTGAAGACACTTCAAATTGTCCAAAATAAATCATTGCGACAAATTTGTAATGCCCCGTGGTACGTTCGCAATTCGCTGTTACATAGAGACTTGAAAATGCCTACAATTCGAGAGTTCGTTCGTGAAATGTCTCGAAACTTTCACAGCGATATAGGCAAACATTATAACCCTACAATTTCGTATCTACATAATTATGATGAGACAGTACCGAGTAATCGTCTAAGGCCGAGAGCGGTTCTGCTCGATGACCCGCCATAGGTTTGTTGTTACAGATCTTAATCCCAACATGGACAACCTCGGCATCTGAAAATGACTTTCTAATTTTGTTTCCTTACGTATTGTATATGCATGCGTGTGGCTGTGTGTGTGCCTGTGTGCACGCGTATGCATGAGTGAATGTAATGCGTATGGTGTCCGCATGAACTGCACTCATTGTGGGTTCCAAGGCTCAGCTGCGACCTAATGTTGTCAACAATGACACAACAATTACAACAAGTTAAATCTATATATGAGAGATGGAGGAGACCTGAAGAGCTCTGATGCTGACGCGTCATAGATCTTAACGCTCCATGAATTTGATATCCCAAAAAAAAAAAAAACCATTTTATATGATAGTTGATTGGTATATATATGTATATATTTTTTTTATATGAATGTATTATTTTATATATCAAAAGGGCACCAACGTCTTAATTAAATTAAAATAATTTTTGACAACAATTGACTGATAGATTTATATAATTATTACTATTTTTAATTCATAGCTTATTTTCAAGGCGCTTAATTAATCATTATTAATTATTCTGTTATTATGACTCGAGCTGAAATAGTTCGAATAATGAAAACTTTACGATTATCACAATGGTAATGTTAATCATCACTCAACTGGCCAGGGACATTCAGGACAACGCTGCAGGATCTCTCTCTGTCATAATATTGTGACCACTGATTATTTTATGACTATATACACAATGCGACAAGGCAATAGCCTCGTTTGTGCAAAGGAAACAGAGCTGCAATGTTCCTGCAATAACAATTTTCGGTGACAGTGAAACTCCATTGTTTATATAATACGAAGTGATAGAGAAAGAAAAATATATTTGGAATCATTGTTCTTAACTATTTGTAGCATTTATTTGCAAAGAATTTTATATTTAAAATATAATGTTTAGAGATATTTCTTGCAAATTGCTTATTTATTCAATACTTAAAAAATGAAATTCCACTGTTGAATCATTGTTTTCAACTATTTCTAGAATTCCAACATAAAGCATATTATAATTAGAGAGAATTTGCTGCTAATTACTGATTTCCTTATTTCTATGAGGTCCTTAACATTTTCCATCACTTTTTCTCCTTATTTTTTGCACCATTTGTTTTGTAAGCTTGCTATCTATTGATTCAAAATCTTGTGCGTATAGCCCCAGTGTTAATCAGTTGAAAATCACTTTTAGTGTGTTTACTTACACTTTTTGATGGAAAGGTATGATTTTTAAATAATAAAGACACATTTTTAGTACTCATTTCCACAATATGTTTTATGATCAGGACCGGTTTCGCTCATCACGAGCATAATCATCTGATTATCAGTTGATATTGCTCGCGATGGGCGAAACCAGTTCTGATCAGAAAATATATTGTGGAAATAAGTACTACAAATGTGTCTTCAGTACTTGTTAGTAGTTTAGTAGTGTTTTTATTATTTAAAATATCACTGAATCCATCAAAAATAATAAGGTATTTACATCAATTTTTATTTTGAAAAATTTTTCTACATTCGTTTGCTTTACTTTGGAGACCACATTTAGCAAAAGAAGATTGAATAAATTCGCCTCATGTATTATTCTGTTTTGTTATATATTTTTAATTCAATCAACATGTTTTTACAAATTGGCTTAGCATTGCTTAACTATGTATATAATTTGCATTTCAGTTGAACGGTTGAATTTGAATGCATTTTCCGTAAACGCATCGCAGTCGTTATTTGGCAATTTATTATCGGTCTCTGTAAAAAATTGGTTCGCTTTGACGCTCATACGGACTTTGGTCTAATTTTAATTGTCAACATTTATTCACAATGAATAATTTGTTCCGACGAGTAATCCTTTTGACACAATAGCTTGGTACTGCCCACACTGCATTTATTGCGCTGAAAGTACAGTACACCATTGCTGCCTATCAAACAACTAAGCGCCATTTCTCAAAACAATTTTTGACTAATTATTTATACTGTATTAATAAACATTACAAAAAATCACAAAAAAGCTAATGAGACACGTTGTAAATAAAAAAAATGTTTCTATTTATTTTTATTTACAACGTGATTTATAAAAAAAACTTCCGTTATTCTGAAACAGTTGACGAATTCCATTGAAGTTACAGACACAACATTTTCTGATCATTTTATAAATATTTATGCTACCAACGCGATGCTTTGATACCAATTTACTTTAGGACTCTTTCAATGATACTGAAGAATTCATATCTATCTATATATATATATATAAAAATGAAAGTCTGTCTGTCTTTTTTGAATTCCTACACCATGAATCCAATTACGATAAAACTTTGTCGAATTATTGCTTAGACTACCAGGCAAAAGATAGAATACTCAAAATTTGATTTGATTACAAAAATTAATTGAATTTTTACGAAAAACATGTTTTCATATAAGACTATTGTATAATAATACAGAACGACCATTCATGAAAATTTGTATCCATAGCAACGCTTTCACATGTACTTGCCTGTAGGTATTTTAAGTAGGTACTGAATATTTTTAAATAAAATTCGATTTTCGAATAAAGTGTTTTAAATGTTTGAATTTTTACCGACTTCTTTTGTTTGAGTTTTATGTCGCATGACACGTTCTGTCAATTGAAATAAATATTACGTATAAATCGTGTGTGATATAGAAAGATTTAATTTTAGAATTCCTATAACAGTATTATATCAGTCATTTTTTTTATTTTTCACAAGAGAATTTCAAAACGTAACATTCACTGTGAAATCAATTATTCCATCCAAACAAAAAGCAATAAGTCAAAGTACAACTCAAGCACGAAAGAAAAGGACATCACGAGCTTTAGAAAAAGTCGAGCAACGGAGAGCAAGATTGGAAACAGATCGAGTACACACTGCTCAAACCCGTTCATCTGAAACAGATATGCAAAGGGAAGCAAGATTGGAAACAGATCGAGTACGCGTAGATCGTACCAGACGCACTCTGCATGCTGATTTAAGCCATCCTAATTATGACTACAGTCTGCACTCAAGTGTTGTTATTGGCAAAATGGACAAATTATGCGTGTATTGTAGTGTCTTTAAATTTAAAAATGAAGCACTAGGAATGTGCTGCGCGAGTGGAAAAGTGAAATTGCCAGAATTACATTCACCGCCCGGACCTTTATTAACGTTGGTATCGGGCGATACAAATGAATCAAAACATATCTTGACAAACTTGATGCATCCGCTGAACGTTTCGCAAAGCAATTGTTGGATATGGGAAATGGGAAAATGGCAATAGAGGAATCCACACAATGTATCACATTGCCAGCAAATTTCTGTAAAATAACCGCAACAAAGACGAATTGATTCACAGTTTTTCCAAATATTGCACACAATCATAAAAATCATCAATGGCTCAGTGCACGTGCTATATTAGCAGCCAAAAACAAGGATGTCAATGCAATGAATTTCAGCATACTAAATGAAATACCAGGAGAAGCGACAACGTATAAGTCAATCGATACTATAATGAATCAAGACGAAGTCGTCAATTATCCAACAGAATTCTTGAATTCACTTGATTTGCCAGGCATGCCGCCGCATGTTTTAACATTGAAAATAGGTGTGCCTATCATTCTTCTCCGAAACATAAATCCACCACAACTTTGTAACGGTACCAGGCTTTCAGTAAGAAAAATGATAAACAATATTTTTGAAGCTACAATTTTAAACGGAAAATTCAAAGGAGAAAATGTACTATTGCCACACATCACAATGATTCCGACAGATATGCCATTTGAATTGAAACGTCTTTAAAGTTTCCAGTGCGAGTCGCCTTTGCAATAACCATCAATAAGGCACAAGGACAGTCGTTATAAGTGTGTGAACTAAATTTAGAAAATCCATGCTTCTCACATGGACAATTGTATGTGGCCTGCTCACGCGTTGGAAAACCTACTGATTTATTTGTGTACGCACCAGATAGAAAAACAAAAAACATTGTGTATCCAAAAGCACTCCAATAAATATAAACACATACGGCCGCCACTGTCAAATTTATGTAAGAAAAACATAACCTAAGTTTATCGCTTCTATATGGCTCCGGCCTCACCTCAAGTCCGACTTATCCAATCGGAAGGCGAGAGGCTCCCGACGTGGCGCTTCCATAAAGTCGCGGCTTCTTTTTTTTGAGTGGCATTGCAACGCATGCCGGGAACACGATAGTAGTTTATTAATATGTGAGTTAAAATATGGTGATATTATTATGATTATAATATGTTTGTTGGCCATGGGAACTGCTCATCTCTACAGCGATTAATTTTCGGTAGGCAATGATGGAAATATAATAATACATAAGAGATGAATGAGACTTGACAAACTTTGATGCTAGCGCGTTATAGACTCAAATGCTTCATTAATTTGGTATAAAAAAATAATCAAATATATAACCAACTGAAGATGCGTGATAGAATATAAATTAAAAAAGAATTATTTGTTAATAAGTTTTTTTAGCGTAGGAATTTTCACTTATCAGTGGAAAGGCAGTATATTTTAATTATGCATAAAACAAAACGTTAATTACTATTTCCACAAGTATTTATTATTAAAAATTTGACTGGTTTTACTCTTCGCAAGCATTATCAAGTGATAAAATACAGATTGCGAAAAAGAAATATGACAATATGGCGTATTATACTACGTTAATTATTGGTTTTAAATGAGGATTTAAATGAAAAAAAAAATTCTTCTAAGCACGCTTAGCTGATATTTAAAAAAATATATATGAATGATTGATGGAATATCAATCCCATAATTGCATTAAATAGTTAAGAAATTGACTGAAAAATATAAATGTATAATTATGTTATATTACGATACCAAAAAATGTATTGTGGAAATAAGTACTAAAAAATGTGTTTATTATAAAAAAAAAGAAACGATAATTATTTTCACTCGCAATATCTAGCAGTTATGGATGAAAAGTAAAGTTTATTTTGCTTAGGGGTTTGACCACCCCCGTAGCATTTTTTTTTGCTCTATTCTACACCTTTTGTATTCCTATAGATTTCTTAGAGCAAAAGTTATATGATTCTCTTGAATAACTGTCATGTAATCTTGGAAAATACTATGGCCAACGTTTTCACGAAGAAAAATCACATATATGTTTTCCAAAATATAATTTTCGACAAATAACAAAATATCTTGTCTTTTTCTGAATAAATTGAATCCTCAATGCATTACAAGCCACAGTGGATGTCTATGAATAAACATGAAATAAAATTTTGTTTGAGTGGTGATAAATACAAGATTTTGGGCATATTCATTGATATAGTCCAATTATGCCCACTGATGAAAATATATTGTTTTTGTTCAGCATAACCAATCTAAATGGTTCGACTAGTTATCCAAATCTATGTTTGTCATTAAATTCATAGCATCGAAGAATATTTTTTTTTTTACTTTTATGTATATTGCTCATGGTTGCAATAATTTTATTAAACATTTAAGCTACCAATAATATGAGAAAATTCGTTGAGTCAATGAAACTATAATTTATTTTTCATCTTTAAATAAAAAGACTCTAAAGAAAGAATTTTTAAATGTCGGTATCATGTCTGAGTTCATAAAAAAATATAAAACTTTCTTTATACAAAAAACTTTCGAACAATCAACCATACAATGAATATAATTTATTACTTTCGCAATAAATTAAAAATACCACTCGTATAACTTTTCATAAAACAACTCAAAGAACAATTTGTACGATAAATATTTTAATTTTAAATACAAGTTATGTTGAATATGTGGAATGATATGTTATATATATTGAAGTAATGTTTATATGATAGCAGAAAGCTATTTTGAATTAAGTTTGAACATAGCTTACACGATAGAATGAAAGCAAATATGAAACTATATCTAACGTTTTACATCATTATATAATAGTTTGTGGATTTGAACGTTAATCCATATTATAAAGCATATGTATAATATTAAATATAATGGCATTGTTAGATAGGTCAAATATTTAAGTTATTTCTGTATGTATTCTACTTTAGTTCTTTTATAACCAGTGCATGTTTTTTGTTACCCACGGTCTATATAAAATAATTTTATGAATCATTGGCGGGGAGGTTTAACGTGTTGTCGTTATTGCTTTGAGTAAGTATTTTTTTTTAGTTTTTTCCGCTCTTAAACGCCTTTGCTTGGGTATAATTCATAAAATATTTAAGGAAGTAGTCCACAAAAAAGGAATTAAACTCAACGAAATGCCAAGGAATTCGCATTGTGGTTATTCACATCTATCAAGTTTTATCATCAACGTTATGATTTTATTGCGTCTTTTTAGAGATAAAAGCAACGCCAAAAGACAAAATGGTTAGGGTTTGGTTGATCTGAGAGTGCCAACGAAAGTTTTTTTTTGTTTTTACAAAATAATAAATGAAAATATATTTTTTTATAATTTAAGTTTATGAAAAGATCGTTATAGAATGTAAATCGTTTGATTTATCTGTTTGTTTGTTTAAAACGCCCACCACATACAGCGCCTACGCATTATAATAAAAAAATAAGGCTTTGGATGAACGTGAATATTGAATAAATGCTATTTTAATTAGTGGAGCAAGAATGATATTTATTTATCAACACAAATAAATGTGCTCGAATGAAAACATTGCTCAGCTTAATAAATTTGACCGTATATGAAAGAGTTTTTAAAATAAATTATGAAAAATTCATACCAGTGGTTAATATATGCACATTTGATCTCCTCCGTATACAATTGACACAAAAATTACCTTTACCGTGATAATGAGATAGGTTTTAAAATTTTTAATTTATCAATAACTTTATATATTTTCTCAAAAAGACATTGAAAGAATTGGATTGATTGCCTCATGTTGAAATAATAATAGCCTTATGCAAAAAATAAAACACTATTGATTGAATAAAACTTTAATTATTGTAGTGATTTTATCATCCATACTTAAGTTGTGTGAACTTTACTGGTCTTCATAATCTACAAACATTAAGAGTGCAAGTTCTTTTTTACGAGATGTTCAACTTTTTACGCTCTGACTTCCTTTTGTTTAATATAAAGGTCAAATTTTTACGATTAATATAAAAATGGCCTGGAAATTATACTTACTTCTATGATGCTTCATAATAAAATTTTGGTCATATTTGAAGTATGATGTGCATGTATAATATTTCTAGGAAATGAAATTTTTAATTTTACCCTATTTTTTTGTAATTTTCGTGTATCACCAAATTTGTTGTATTATGTTTCTTAAAATATTTAAATGTAAGTTATTTGAATACCAAAACCTTTAATTATTGTGTTATTTTTCCAATTTATTCACAGTCTAAGCTGTTCCTTAACCGATCATCGCTTTCCCAGAGATAAAATGAGTGGATTAAAAAGATCGTTCATTATCCGAATATGTGCTCGTTGTTCGAACACAAAAAACCTTTCATGATATTGTTTGTTGTCAAATTCTTTCGCAGCTCTATTTTATCGTTAACCGATCACCCACTCTGCATTGCAGAATTATGTTATTTTTTAAGTTGTTGAATGTTTTTTTTTTTGTATATATGGTTAATTTTACCTCAAAAATTTCTATAAATTACTTTGTTTTTATTTGTATTGTAAAATTTTATAATGATCACATCAGATTTTAATAAAAAAACAAGATATTGTATTATATTTAACATTTTTAAGTTAAAGGAATCGTGTTTTATTTTTTAAACTATAATGGCCCTCTACCAAGAATCAACTGTATTTTATGTCTATCGAATATATCAAAGTCCACCAAATTAGTCGATACATAAAAAATGTTCTTTTAAACTGTTTTTGTTGAGGCGGAATATATAGAATAAAACGTTATAATTTGTTCATAGGTTATGAATCCTTTCTTTAACGGCGTTTTTATAGAAAATTTAACGCCCAAATGCTTATACGTTTAACGTGTCCCGTTAACGAAGTAACGTTAATTTGGGTCGGCTGTTTAGTGCTCACTTTTAATGTGAAAGGTTACCCATACCATACTGAGCATCTAAATTACTTCTTCTACTCCTTTAATTTATAACTGGGGAAATATTTTAATGTGAAACAAGATTTATAAGAAAACATACTGGTTAACCTAACTGAATGTTTTCTTAAAACAAGAACAAAATATATAATTCGTAATGTTTTCTGGCACTAAACAATTTTCAAAAAAGACGGTTAGCATGTCATATATTTTTTCTGACAGTATATAAACTAAATTTTTTTAAGTTCATTGCTCTAAAACTAATCTTATTATTTCAAATTCATTGGTAATAAAATGCAAATTTCATTGAAAAAATCATAATTTAAAAATACAAAATAACGAAAAAATGCCTTATAATATGAATTATACCGACTTTAAATGAAAAGCTTAAAATGCTTAGAAGTTGACAATAATTTTAACAAAGATTAATTACGTTTCAAAAATATGGAAAAATTCCCTAACACTATTTTATTTATTTTCTTCTGGATTGTTAGCCTCCAAGCACTAGTAATCAATTTATAACTGATAGTTTTATTTTGTAATGTGTAAAGTGGCACTTCTTGATTAAAAAAAAAGTATTTCGATAGTAAAAAATACACTTTCTACATAATTGATATTCTGAAGATATAAATCTTTCGCCGCTTCTCAGACCATAACAAGAGGTTAATGCATGTCAAACACAAAATAAAAGCTCAAAAAAGTCAGATTAACTCGCACTTCGAGAAATGCATAAAATCATTGTGTCACATTTAGACTTTATTAGCACAATATAAGCTAGGATGTTAAAAAGAAAAGATGATGAAGTGTATACTTTTCCTTCACAGCTATATATCGATAGGTTAATGTACGTTTAAATATAGTTATGATGAAGAAGTAAGTCGAAATAGCATTATATCTTAAAAGTGTTGTAGACTTATTATTTATTAAAATACATTTCTATATTTTCATTGTATTAGTAATATAATTGTTTACATGACCATTATGAAAGATATAGTGTCATTTCACTTTTAATATTTTAGTTTAGAATTTGACTTATTGCTTACCTTAGTAATGAATAACCTTACGATACAGATCTAAAGATTCTTCTATAACACTTCATTTGATATAAAAAAGATATCACTTTTATATGTTTATTTTTATTTTTTAATATGAAAATGTATCATTACTGTTATGAGATCATTATAAAATAATTTTTTTTTTTTTACTGTTGATAAAATTTATTTTTAAAATAATAAATGCAATTTTATACCTTCATACGTAATTCTAATATATTAGTATTGTTCATAATAATATTTAAGTAATTTGTACGTATAATTATGTATATATATATATTATATTAACAAGTAAATTGAAACATAAAACATTTTTATCGACGCTCGTAATATCACAAAAATAAAAATCGAAACGATCTTATCTATATTTAAACGTCAATAAAAAATGAAGCCTTTTCCACTCTTTTAAATAGTATATATTTATATCCGAATTCTACGAAGTGAGGTAAACTTTTTGTTTCGAGATCACGGAATTTTCCCAAGTGTCGTAATGGTTGCACAATCAACTCACGAATGAAAGATGCGGGTTAGTTTCCCCTGAGAATTTGATATTCAGTTTTTCAAGTTGATATTGGCATAGTTTGACGGGAAGTATTTCTTATTTGAGTTTATTTGTTTCATGTTGATACAAAAATAAATGTGAAATGCTGGAAATATATATCGCCAATCTCAATTTCATAATATAAAAAGTTTCATATTGAAAAAAATGTGACTGGGGGGTATTTATATGTAATATCATATTTGAAGTTATTTTTTCAATACGAATTTGTGTAACTTGAAATTATTTTTATCTTTACAGCCGAATAATTTTTTTTTATGCTTGTTGCTATTTTAAAAATTTTTGATGTTTGACATTATATCAACATATTAATACATCATTGAAACATTCAGTCTTCAGCATGATGTACAATAGCAAGTTTATGAGACAATTTATAAAAGCCAAACTTCAAGGGGTCAACTCGTTAACATTGTTTGTAGTTTTAAATAATAAAAACATATGTTTACTACTGTTTTCGAAATAAATTTTATGATCAGGACAGATTTCACGTATAGCCCTTCCTTATAATATAAAATTGTATTTTCTGGATTTTTTTTTAGAAATTGTGGACAATAATCGTTTGATCTTCCAAAGTGTATAATCAGTCTACCAATGGGGATGCCAATTCTGAGAGCATTAACAATGTTCAACAGCAATCCTTCGGATATCGACATATTCCATGTAGACGAAAGTAAGTTCAGGAGAATACTATTTTTTAATCTTTTAAGGTAGATTTTTCATGAGTTTGCTTGATTGACTTTCTTGCTATCTTTATTTTTGGTTAGTTGTTTATTTCTATAATTTTCAACATTAAATGCTTAAATATTTCTACGTTGCAATAGCAATAAACTTGTTATTTGTTATTTTTTGTCACGTGTATATATAAATAAATAAATAAAAAAGTGAGCACTTCTAACTGCTCATCGATACTGAATTATCAACGGTCAAAAAATATCCTAGAGATAATACTAAAACGTCTGTTCATATTATTTAAAATGTACCGCCTTTCATTTAGGAAATAAGTATTTACTTGGTAGATCTTTATAACAACACGATGAAAAAATAACAACGTATTTTAGTTCTACATAATTTATACAGTATGATTGATAGCTATTTCTGCTTACCCCCTCATAAGAACTATAGCTAATTACTTTTTCACCGTTTTATCAAACCTTTCCACAAAGAAGTAATAGTCAACAAATTCAACGTCATTATTTGCAGTGTTGACGAATAAATATAGCAGCTCTGAAAGTTTTATTGATAATTGAAAATTTTTGATGCATGTAAAGTGACATGTTAGTATGAGCATTGGGAATTCATACCACTCAAAAATTAGTCCATTGAAAACTAATAGCTAACCTTTGATTGTTTCCATGTTTGTTGTAATATTCAAAATGCAGGTTGAATAAGTAAGGAATAAGCAGTTTTCTTAGAGCTACGTCAAATGAAGTAGGATTCGTTGCGATTTTATACGCCAACATAAAAATCAGTTGAATATATTGGGCACTAAATCTAGTTGGGTTTGTAGCGTCGCTATTAAAATAAATTCAAGAAATATTGACAGTTAAAACTATAAGAAAGAGAATCCCCTGAAAGTTTTTAGGGTTTTAAAGCTGCTTTATGTAACAAATGTATTATGCAAATTATCTAGAAGATATTAATTATGAAAACATGGAATATTTTTACGGTCCTCGGTGCGATGGTCAATTTTATTCACTTCAGTTAAAGATCGTAAACGGTGGTGAACTATCCCATAAGCACAAGGGAACTGAGATAATAAATTGCGTTAGTTTTTAAATTATCTATGATATATTTAAAATTATCTATGATGATAGATTTTTAATTGATTATTACTTGTAATTTATGGTTTTGACTAAAAGTGTTTAGTGAAATTTCAATATTAAATTTGAATTGTTGAAATTTTTTACTTGGGTCTCACCATTCTTTGCTGCTTCCATATGATAAAATTCCTCGAATGACGTAACCCGGGTCGTCAGTGACATAACATGTAGAATCGTAAAAAAATGATGACTAAAATTTGAATTTTTATTTTATTTTTGTTATTAAATAATTTTATTTTGTTATTTTCATAGAACTATGTTAGCTGATAAATAGTTAAAACAAATTTCTTAGTTTCTATTCCCACGGTATATTTATGATAAGGATCGTTTTTGCTTATCCCGAACATTATCAACTAATAAAATAAACATTACAAACAAAGTTTTTTTATACATATAGCTACATATTAGCATACATACAATAATTAAGGACAAGAAATATAATATATATCTAAATGAAACAAAATAATAACATACCAATTGTTGAGGACATTAAAGTAATAATTTGTAATCAAAATTAAGTCTAATGAAAAATCTAATACACGGTCGTTGATTCAATTATTAACTCATTAACTGCTAATCCACGTTAATTAATTTCAATGTTTTCGGTGTCGAGTAAGCTTATGGAAATTATTGGAAAAAATTAGGTTTTATTTCAGTATACAAATAAGATCATACATTGAATTTTGAACTTGGTTAACAAACTTATGCCTTGATTGGAACTTAGAAAGTTAACGCTGGCTTAAATACTCTTAGAGCCACTCATACCTAAAAATGAGGTGTGGTGAAAGTGATTATCCCACCCTCTTTAAAAAGATAGATTGAGCCACTGCATGACAAGCAGTTCTGATAACTTTATGAGGGTGCCATTTATTCCAAGGTGTTATAAAACGTGTCTTGAAAAATCTTCAGGTGGCAATATTAGTCACTCACTACCTACCCCCTTTTACTGTCTCGATTATGTAAACCTACATGTTACTTGCGCAGTTTCATTATTTTTAAAGCAGTCTCAAAATATTGAGATAAATCCTGTCAGTATACTTTCCCGCTATTTTATTTAAATATTCCTTTCGAAATTCAAAAAAAAAACTCTGTTCGTAAATGTGCGTGTTCTGTTTGTTTGCGAATGTTTAAGTGAATAACAATGCTTTTGGCAACGTTTAACTGAAAACTGTTTGATGTTGTGATGTTTTTTACTTTATTTTAAATTTAAGCCCCTGTTAAAATATCCAAGTAAACTCGTATTGTACGAAATCATTTCCAATTCATATTGTAAAAGATTTGTAGAAACATTTTTCATAAATATTGGCAAAAGCGTACTGTTTACGTCCTTGCATTTAATTTTTAAGCATACTCGCCTCAATGAAATATGAAAAAAAATGTATTTTAAACAATAAAAACACATTTTCAGTACTATTTAGACAATATATTTTATTGATTGAATGGCATTTACTTGGTAGAACTCCATTATAACATGATGAAAAAAATAGCAATGTATTTGAGTTCTACAAAATTATTTTTAAAAATATAGTTGATAGCAATTTCGGCTTACGCATTGTCAGAACTATGTTAATATGCAGGAATCACAGTATATAAATTCAAACTCAGCGCCAAAGTGTTTACATCTTTGCAAGGGTCGTAGGATGACCGCTTTGGAACAGCTGGAAATCAATAGACATCAAATATCACAAAGGATTCTTAACAAACAAACTAATGTATTGTCTAGCCCATTAATTAAACCTCTCCACGGGGGGGAAGGGGTCTGATTTGCTTCCGTAATAGAACATTTCCGTGCCACATGTTAACTTATTGCCATAGCCGCATTTTTTAGTTTCATTTACAACTTTTGAAGAATCTAATTTTATTGCGAGACAGAAACAAGCTAGGCCGTTAAAACAAGAGAGAAGATGTATTATGCATACTATATTTTTAAAAATAATTTTGTAGAACTAAAATACATTGCTATTTTTTTCACTGTGTAATAAATTTTATAATCAGAAACGGTTTTGCTTATCGCAAAAAATGTCAACTGTTTTTATTATTTAAAATACAATACCACTCCACAAAGAAGTTGCAATTCTTTATTATTCTTAAAATATGTTTATTTATTTTTTTCAAACATTTTTTCCAAACAAGCTTTTAGTACGTCAATCAATACTGTTAAAATAAAAAAAAACATGACAATGACTTTACACTTAGTTTAAATTAATAACCACTTGAAATGCTTTACAATTCCTCATTTGTTGTAGTTTTAGTTTCTCACTTCCTCGAGCATATAAAATATACATTAGTTGATTCTTAAAAAAAAACTTTTTTTTTCTGTTTGAATGCAATATTATTTCTTATTTTATTGGTTTAATTGGGTAAATTTCATTTGATAATTCAGCTTTACTAAACTTATTTTCATTGGTAATTTTAAGTTATGTCCAAACAAAACATGGAGACAATAAAACTAGTATATTAACGAATACATAAAAATCAAATAAATTCAATGCAGAGATGTGAAAAAAATATTGCAATACAATCACTGCTGCATTTAATTACGGTGCGTAAATTAAAGAATCCTTAAAAAAAATAAAAAGCAATTTGTCTTTAAAATTTTAAATATTAAATTACTATTGAATTTGCATTTATTTGGTAGAACTCTATTATAACACGGTGAAAAAATAGTTTTAGTAGAAATAGTTCTAAAAAATAGAAAAGCTGGTTCTGACAATATCGTGAGTCGAAATAGCCATCAACAATATCTTACAAAGAAAATTGTAAAACTAAGACACATTGTTATTTTTTCACCGTGTTATTAAATTAATACGCTGGCAAATGCTTTATCGTGGCACCATATCACGTTTCGAGTTCATGGCTGTGTAGATAACGTCGTCGTCTTTAGTTCCGGTGCTACCGATTTGAGAAAATGTAATAAAATATAAATTGGGTTTTTTAATCGATTTATTGATTTTCATTTAAATATACATAATGTATAAAATTTCCTCTCATATATTAAATCTCACCAGAACGTACAACAGTGATTAAATAACCACTATATTTAATCGTTATATTTTGAGAAAAGTAGTTGATTATACTCGCGATGAGTGAAACTATACTTATTTCGGAATTTATTTTACTTAGAAAAAAATTGCAATGTATTTTAGTTCTACAAAATTATTTTTAACAAATATAGTTGAAAGCTATTTCGGCTCACGCCATCGTCAGAACTACAGAACTATAGTTCTGACGATGGCGTGAGCCGAAATAGCTATCAACTATATTTGTTAAAAATAATTTTGTAGAACTAAAATACATTGCTATTTTTTCACCGTGTTATAATGGAGTTCTACCAAGTGAATAACAATTCAATCAATAGAAAAAAATTATTTCGTAAACAATCTATCGAGGAAAGCTCTATAATGAGGTGGCTTTCCTAAAGCTGTGAGTATATTTGGTAGAAAAATCTATTTTCGCAAGCAACGTGATATATTTTATTTTACAAATTGCTGTGGGCTTTCGTTACTTTTATTAAAATAAACAAGAAAACGATGTCTGAGATAATATACTTAATACAAATTTATATGATCGATTTAACTGTGAACCCATCCTCAAAATTTATTATTTTTGCCTTTGTGCGTATTTCGGTTTAAAAGATCCTTCGCTAAGGCTTTTTTCGGCTGAGCGAATGACGGGTAAGGAATACATACTGCCACTTAGAGCGAGCCTTTGACCGGAGCTTTTCCCACCAAAATATTGTGACCATATTAACCCATAAATGCATGGTGGTATTTTATTATATCGCACCAAAATCTTGTTGTTGTGGAAAATAACATAACAATCAACTAGGTAAAATAATAGTCAACCATTAATATCACATTTTCACCAACTTAATTATCCTACTTTATAATTCATGATATCGAATGAAAGTGCTTGATGTAATTTCAATATTAAATTTGAGTTTTTAAAAACTTTCTACGATTCCAAATGTTTCGCCTTTTGGCATCTTCAGAGATTCTATCACATGGATGCAACAGAGCTTAATTTATGTTCAGTCGTTTTATGGCTAGTAAAACTAAATACGTGTCGTATTTTAATAATAAATTTGTGTATTTGAATATTCAGAAGATGTTTGCAGACTAAACACATTGATTTTGATTGTGATTCATTCTAGTCATTTATAATAGTATCAAAAGTATATGAATTGAATTTAAATTTACTTGGTAGAACTCCTTTATAACGCAGTGAAAAATAGCAATGCATTTTAGTTATAAAAAATAAATAATGGATATAATTGAATATTGATATGTCGACTTACTCCCTCATCTTAACTTTGTTTAAGCGTTCATTTACTTATCCATATATAGCGATGTTGAAAAGGTACACAATACACCTTCTTTTCTGTTATAATATTCTAATTTTATATTGTAATAATAAACTCTTAAATTTGGATTGCAAATTACACATCTGTTTTTACATGTTTGCATTCTTCAAATTGCAAACATTTGTGAAACTTAAAACATCTCGTTTATTATTTTCCACACTACTCTATTCTATATGTTTTCAGCTATGATTCACTATTAGCCCAACGAGACTAAATTAAACGGAAAATTTCATACGAGGTTTCATCAAATAAAAATCATACACAAATGCGGTTTGTAAGAAAAAAACAATTAAATTGATTCAATAAATATGCTCCTTTTTTACCATTTTGATGTAATAATATAATGAATAACTTGCAAAGATATGAACAAAATTATTATTTATAGTTGATATAAAAGATATATATTATATGTAATTTATTAATACTTTTGTAATATGTGCTAATTTGGTCAATTCAGGGTTTATATCATATATAATATATGACGTTCAAACTCAAATCTATAATTTATTTTTCATTCAATTTATTACATCCCAGTTTTTTCTCTCTAGTTCCTAAATACTAAATCAATAATATTGCCGCATTTTTAAATTAATAAATTGAATAAATCGATACTTCGAACTATGCAATAAATACACTTCTTCTTTCTCTTATTATTAAGAATACAAAAAAAAAACAATTTACTATGCAAAACTGAAAAATAATATATTTTTAACTAATATACTAAAACACTAATATATGAAAACGAAAAATATTTTTGTCCAAATAGTATGTAATATATTGTTCAGAATTATTTAAAAAATTGCTTTCATAAAGATTTATTTTTTAAATAGATAACAAATTTAAACTTATTACTGTGATAGGATCTGTTAAATGTTATCAAATAACAATTTAACATAACAATCCTTGCGTAAGTTTTTTATTGAAGATGATAATTATAGATCTTATTATTTTGTTCAATGTTAGATAGAAAAATATTTTTAAAAGACATTACATAATAATCAACATCAATATTATTACTTTGTTTCCGCTAGAATGGTTGTGAAAGTTTCAAGATAACAAAACTCGTTGTTCAATATAACAAACAATAATATAAGAATCAACTACGATATTAGTTTTGGGAAATACCCGGGTAAAGTTTGGCGTCGAAAATTTGGGAGAAACTCCTTCAAAATTAGTGTAGGATTTTAGTCAGTAATAGTTCGATTTTGCGTTCCGGGATTCTCTGATTTGGTACGTTAACGTACCTGTTAACAGGAGCAGGGCCGACTTAGTGTACCGGAAACTTTCACGGATGTTGTTGCATGTATTTGAATTTAAATATTACACATCGGTAGTTTCCGTTACACAAAATGCATCTGTATGCAGTTAATGCATTTACTCTCGTTGGTGAAATAATAAATGTATATGATATCAATGCCTTTCGAAACGCGATTTATTATTAAAATTAATATAAATGGATGAGGAACAATATATTCAAATAACACCTGTGATCATTTTTTCATGCTTATTTTAGCTAAGAAACCAATATAGTATAAGTTCTTACCATTGGCACCTTCACACCGAGCCTGACGATGATTGCAAGTAGTCTACAGGAATCCAAAATCATCCAGATGAAAGTTATAACTAAAATTTTAACTATTCAAATTTAGTACGTTTCTACATGCTTCCTTCATTCGATCCGAGGGTTTTATGTATTGGTATCTTCGTGTATTGCTAAAACTAGTATTTTATTAAATTGACACTTACTTTAAAATACGTTATAATAATTGAGTAGAAAAATGAATTACATGACTGTATATTAAAAAAAAGTTTTTTTATATATGTTTTGGTTAGTATCATCTTTAGATAGCTTTAGCTTAGCTTAAATTTAATTAACATAGATCTGATAGTGTTGTTAAACAAAATAACAATCAGTTATTTAAATCAACAGACGTTGTCAATGAATGCACGCGATAAACGAAATCGGTCCTGTCCATAAAATATATTGTGACAGTAAAACTAAAAATATTTTTTTTTTCTATAAAGAAGTGACAGTGAACACCTTAATGGTTATACGATACAAAATAAATGTTTAATAATTGATTAATATTTTTATTATTTAAAAATATGTATAAATCATGCCGGAACTACAAAATAGTCAAGGTTCTTCTATTACAATTCTAGGATTGAGTGTTTCACAAAAGTTTGTGAAACTCTGCTCCAGGGCATTTGAAATGTGTATCGCACACACAGTCTTCAACACAAATAACTTGCCAGTAATAATTATTACTGTCGCCAGACCTACTAATTACTTTGAGGATTTCGATTCCATTTTCTCACTTCAGGCAGGTTGACACCCCCAAATTAATCGCAATGCGTGAGCTACAAATTTACTATCGTCATTATTAGATTGTATCGATCCGGATTACCAGAAGTCTCTTAAGCTTGCACGCTTACCATAGGGGATATTTTTAAGCGCCATTAATTCTTTATCGTAAGCAAAACATGAAAGCCCGTTATATTGTACCATCTACGTTTGGAAGAAAATGATAATAATTTATTTTAAAATTTGACATTTCACTTAAAGGCTTTTTTTTATATTATTAAATATGTACAAAAGCTTTATTTTCAAAACCTATCAATTTTAAGCACTTCGAAAGTGTTAACTGCCTCTTTTTGGTTGAAAAACGTAAAACACAAATAATTTAAGATTATTTTCAGGTCTATTTTCAAAATTTAATATTTTACAGATCAAGGTTTGTTTTGCTTAACATGATCAATATAATTTTTGATGTAGACTGAAAGTGCATGGTGGAATTTCAATAGCAAATTTGAATTATCAAAACTGTGTACGATTCCATATGTTTTGTCACTAAAAACCCGGGTTTCACCTTTATGTATCTTCAGGCATTATATTGTACTGATGCAATAGAACTGACGCACAATAAACAGTTAGCATCGTCTGTATACCAAAGGTATTAATTGAAGAAAAATACAGACTTCAAGGCAAGAGCTAAATGCAGCTAAAACAGATTTGATAATATTGATGCAATATTATATAATTTTTTTAGATTATATTATTTATTTATTTATAACTACACGGTACAAAACTTACAAATTATCAATTCTTGTACCGTAACATATTTAAATATAAAAATTCAACAAATACTCAGTAAAAAAATCAATAAGGATTGCAACAAAAATCAACCATGTAAGCTCATGAAATGTCTACTTGAACTGAAAAAATAGCATTCGTCTGATCTCACTTTCGTCCACATGAAATGCGTCAACATCCGAAGCAATACTACTGAACATTGTTAATGCTCTTACCATTGGCATCTCCATTGACAGACTGGCTCTACACTTTTTTACATGTTTGGTTGTTACTTGCCAAATTGAAAAATGTAGGTAATCCTAAAAAAATCAATACATACTGATGCAATACAATTTTATGTGTTTTACAAATACTATTTATAAAATTTAGGAATTCCACTGATGGTGATTGGTGAAACATGAAACTTAAATCGATAAAAGTGTATATAATTCCATGAGTTCCACTCACGACCTACTACATTCGTGATAAAATGCCTGAAAATGCTAATAATGGAAACCCGGAGTGATAAAACATGTGAAATTTGATACAACTTTGACAATTCAAATTTAATGTTCAAACATATAATTATTAGTTCAAAAATGTGTACCAAGAGTTTCATTTTATTTTTTATTGCATCGTTTGATATTGTATAAGAAAATCAAAATCGGTGTGGCTTGAATAATATACAACTGTGAAAATAGTACGAATTATTTTTTTAATAGTTTATTTAACGTTAATTTATATTTATGGTGGGAATCAGGCTTAGTTGATTTTTATTTCGGCATCAGGTAGAAAACTATTTATACGTATATATTGTATTTTATGTAATATACAAACTTAGAAGATACTAAAATGAATGCCAAAAATAATAATATTTATTGTACTTGTCAATAATGAACTATAAAATTTGAATTGTTTAAGCGTTGTACTATTCCACATGTTTTGCCTTCCAGCATCTTATGTAGGATTAAGCATGTGGAATCGTACAAAGTTTTAACAATTCAAATTTGGTATTCCATCAAGCGCTTTCAGTCAGCATCATAAGTTGCATGTTCAATAGGAAAAATCTTTACTGTTAATTTTACTTAATTATTTAAAAATACATATTCTTGTGATTCTTTTTCAAAATAAATTCATCTAAGTCATAATGCTGGTTGAAAATATAAAAATATGTAAATATGCTACCTACAGCTAAAAAATTATCGTTTTAAAGTTAAATCACCCGAGATTTTCCGTTCCATATGAATAAACTCTGAAAAACGAAGGCACATAAAATTGAATCAGATCGGAGAATCAATCATTTTATGGGTGTAGATTAAACAATGTTTTAATGTGTATGGCAATGTATTTTTATGAATATTAATGAATATATTAAAAAAAATTTTGAATATTCAAAAGATGCTTATATTATACTTTCACCACGTTTAAATTGATTTTTTGAATTATTTTGATATTGATTAATCAACATATATGGAATTAATATTTAAATGCAATGATTGTCTGTATTTTTACAAAGGAAAACTTGTATACAGAAGTCTAGAATCAGAAAACATATTTTCTTTTAGATTTGATGAAGATGCATCGACATTTGCCAAACATTGAGAATCTGAAAGCCGCTCGTCCAACGCAGATGAAGGTGTTAAATTATTAAACCAAAAATCAAAGTTCCAATGAGTTGCTTAATTTTATTAAACGTTTAATGAGTCAGAAATTGTATTCTTATATTAATAAGTGATATAAAATTGAAGTGAACAATACCTATTCATTAAAATCACGAAGTATCTTTAATTTCTGTAAAAAAAAAAAAAGGAAAAGAAGGCAATATTGAGAAAATATTGGAACGCCCCTGACTGACCATATCTTCCCATCTCATCGATTCATCTTTAATTGACCATCATTAAAATTCTCATGTATTAATTTATTTTGTTCCATTAAGTAGTAAGTGTGGGTTATTTTTGTCATTAAAATTTCCCACTCCTTACTTCCTTATTGATTGTTCAGAGCTCCTAATGGATTATTGATTTACCATAATTGTAATTGTAATTCTTAATAAGTGATTGTGAACATTTAATTTTTATACTAATTTACTTTATTTGTATCAATATTGTATGATTTTATGTAAATTGTTCCCTAGTTCTTGAACCCATGGTTTTGTACACCTGCTACCTTTAACTCAAATTATTTTTTTGTTTTGTATAAATAGACTTGTTTGTAAATTGTATTCTATCAGTTGATAATGCTCGTGATGAGCGAAACCGGTCCTGATCAAAAAATATATTGTGGAAATAAGCACTAAAAAAAATGTGTTTTTATTATTTAAAATATAATATTTAATTTTCTAAAACAATCCAATAGTAATCGAGTACTATCAAAACTGCTAATTATAAAGTCATTATTTGATATGGTTATGTCTGTTAAGTTACTCTGAACGTTCATTTAAATTAAATCATAAGTCTTAAGAACTATTTAGTATACGAAATTTATTACGTTTGTTATAGCCTGAGAATCTAAAAGAATATTAATATATCATATATTAATAAACGATGCAGACTGAATACTTTCTCTTTGAGTTTGCTTGCTTGGAAATACTTGGAAATGCTGAAAGTCAAAATTTCGGACATGGACGGCAGAACTTGTGGTTTTGTACAAAGTTTGGATGATTCAAATTTTGTAATGAAAATTCCATCAAGTTTTCTCAATTGATATCGTTCATTTTGTATAGATTTTAAATTTAAAAAATCATAAGCCAAAATATACATCTGACAAAGAAATGATAAAACAAATACTACAAAAAAAGTTTTTTTAAGTTGTGTTATTATTTGTTATTTATCTTTTATAAAGACATTTTAAAAAATATTCAAATGGTGAGACATTAAATAAAGATATATATAATTTTGGGATACAAAATTTCATGAGTGACTTATAACTTATGCAAGGAAATGCTCATATATACGTTGGTAGTATAGGATATGTCGCTCCTTCATCTTGTCAATTTGCGATTCAGATACATTGTAATGTATCGTCATTGATCGATTAGCTTCTCTCGTAGGTGGAGCGTTTCTACTTGGCAAGTAGAGACTGTGTCATACGCTTGTGGCTTTATAGGTCACGGGTGTGATCCGAAGAAAGTCTTCCTTTAATCCATATCGACATGCAAAATGTAATTTATAGACTATTTCATAAACCGTCTCAACAGCAATTTTTCAAAAGCTTTCTGCTCTATGCTCAAATAGCCATAGAAAATAATTTGTCACGGTGAAAAAATAGCAATGTGTTTTAGTTCTACAAAATTATTTTTAACAAATATAGATGATAGCTATTTCGGCTCACGCCATCGTCAGAACTATGCTTAAACTAACATTTGCTTATCTATATATAGCTGTGCAGAAAAATCACACAACACATCCTCTCTCCTGTTAAAACGGCCTAGCGTGTTACTTTAACACAATGACACTAAATTTTCAAAATTATAAATGAAACAATAGGTGTCTATGACAATAAGATTATATGTGGGACGGAAGTGATCCTTCTGGAATTAAATCATACCACCCCTTTGTGCAACGACTGGACAAGTGGCCACCAGCCAGCCACCAATCAGCAGGAGAGAGTATGTGTTGTGTGCCTTTTCTGCACAGCTATATATAGATAAGCAAATGTTAGTTCAAGCATAGTTCTGACGATGGCATGAGCCGAAATAGCTATCAACTATATTTGTTAAAAATAATTTTGTAGAACCAAAAATACATTGCTATTTTTTCACCGTGTTATAATGGAGTTCTACCAAGTGAATGCCAATTCAATCAATAAAATAATTTGTATTAAAAAAGTTTCTTTCTCTATCCTTTTCAGTTTCAAATTGAAGGTTGAGAATAATGAATACAACACTTGCATCAGTGATAAAACCAACGATTGAAAATGATGTTAAATTTATTACAATTATTAAATAAAATTAGAAATAATTAAATTGAATCAATTTTTTGAACTGTATAAAATTATAAATTAACCAATCCTCAGCCAATACTCGAGCTATTTTTTTCAGCTTGATTATTATCAGGTATACAGAAAGAATGGCTTAAAAAATCAGATAATAATTTCAAGATACCAAATATTTCAAAGTGTATAAAAATGGTATATAAATTAATAAAATGTTGAGAAACTCTTAAAATTAAAAAAAAGTTCCATTGAATTTCAAATTATCATAAAATGCTGATAAACAAGAAAAGCGAATAAAAAGTTTAAATCAAACCACATGCTCTTTATTAATTTAAAGAAACATAACAAATCCAATAGTCTATTTTGTAAATACACAATACGGAGTCAAAACACAATGAAGACATTTTGTATAAGAGATTTCCAAATAAATACTGAAACACAATTAAAAAAACGCAATCAAAACGAACTACATATTACTATTTAAAAGAACAAGAACAAAATTTATATTTAGGAAGGAATTAAAACAATATGAAGGAATTGTCTGCTAGGGACAATTTAATAACTTCTGAAACAAACATATTATATAAAGACAATATCATTACTCATAAAGAAACTTTTTAAAATATTTAATATACAAATAGATAAACCTATTGAATAAAACAATGGTTCTCTACGAAAAAATTGCATGTACCTTGGAAACAATACTAAAAATTTGTCTTCATTATTTAATATACATAAAATCCATTTCTACCAATAGTTGATAATTAACACACTCAAACATTTTTCATTGTATTCAAATAAAAATTTGGTCATAAATTCAACAAAAAATTATTACATTTTAATTCAAAACTATTTCCATCATAGCAAAGTGGTTTGTGTATTTATAGTCACAGAAAATCAATCATGATTATACGATTTATACTGAGAATTTTTTGCTTAATTTTTTTAAATTGAAATAGCCAATGAATTCAAGTTTATAATAAACGTGACGGGAAAACTTAGTTATCATTAAAATCTGTTTATTGTTAATATTATCGAGATTATTGTAAAATTATATTTATTAATATTTTGCGCTTAATCTAAGCATAATGATAAGAACTTTTCGACTTCAAATCATTGTCATATCCGTAGCATTAAGAGAATAAAATTATCACCAAAGAATTTAAATAGTTTTTGGAGAATAAGATTATTTGCTATGTTATATCTAAACTTAAATAACCATAAAAAGTCAATTATCTTCCAGTGTATAGTTTCCATAGCAACAAACAAACATAACTCTAGATTATGGATTACTGTTTGATTATAACCTCAACACTAAAGCTACCAACAGAGAATCGTTCCTACACAGTGATCAATCTATTCTCATTAGTGCCGAAAGTGACATATCGTTATGTCTAGCAACACTTCCAAAATGTATTGGAGAATACTTAATTTTATACAAGTATATAAACATCTTCCATTAAAGATAAACAATTATTCACTTTAAGGTGTTAAGTGTCAATAATGTATGGAAAGACATGATATATTAAATAATAAAAATACATTTTTTAGTAATTACTTTCGAAATATATTTTTTGATCAAAAGCAGTTTCACTCATCGCCAGCATTAGTTGATAATTAATTGTTAGCGAAACCTGTCTTGATCATAAAATATATTGTGATAATAAGTACTAAAATGTGTGTTTTTATTATTTAAAATAAACAATTATTGGCTGCTCCTACGCTTTCAGTGCCTTGTGTTAAAGAAAATTGTTTCTTATAAGCTAAATATGTTAACAGGAGATCAAGTGAATATTTAAAAATTGGTGTAAAAACAATTGAAAAATTTTATATATGGATATGGATTTTCTTATTTGCGTTCCCATTCAAAGCTTTCAGATAGTAGTATATAAAATATTTAACATATGTTAAGTTTCGACAGTCGGAATAAAATTTACGCTAATAGTTTCAGAGAAATTAAAATAAGCATGAACCACAATGACCGGTTTGTAGACTTAATGCAATTTTAGGAGTTTTTTAGTCAAAAATAAATAAAAAAATCTTTAGTTTCTTATTTAAATAGGTTTATTTTAATAATATGTATCATTTACTTTGAAATCTGAATTTTTCACCCTTTTTTCACGAATACATATATAGGATATAAATACCATCAACAGTAATAGTTTTTAATAGCTTTTCTATAATTATTTGAACACTGAAGTTAATAAATGATATATCTCTGTAAAGTTGTTTACGTCCCAAATACAGCAGATGTCAAAACGTTCTCACCCAATGTGTCTGAAAACTTAAAACAAACATAAGTTTTTATTTTTATACCTTTTGGTCGGTAATTCAATTGTTTCAGACAGCAGACAGCAAATAAAAACTCCCAAACGAAACTATTTACAAATTGGTGCTATTTAAAGAGTAGATTTGTAAACCTTGGTCCATGAAACAAGTCTACCATTTAGAGGGCTTGATTAAATTTTCAGAATTCTTGTGTCAAACAAAGCTTTCCAAGTTTCACCCGCAAAAAATAATTTGTGAAATGCTTAGAAGTTTGTTGTGCGACAGATTTTCTTGTTGCTTGGCTGATATTTAACCGTGCAACACGCAATACTTCTCTCTCGTTTATTTTGTTTTATTATATTGCTTTTCTGTAATTGAGTGAAGATTATATCTTCGTTTTGCGTATTTTTGAGTTTGCACAATACTTTATTTAATCTAATATTTATTATCCTCAGTGTAAAGGCATTATCAATTACATTTGATTGGAGTTTACTTGGGGGAAATTTATAACGATATAGAGGAAATATTGTAGATTTTTCAGTTAAACAAAAATAAAAATAATCGCTTTATGTAACTTTCGATTAAACTTCACTTTTTTAGCGTAAATACCCATTAAAGTTTTGTGCAAAGTGTATGTATTGGGTAATAAGTTTTTTTTTTGTTTTTGTTACAAATTCTATCAGACTAAAAGTAATCTTGTAAAAAATGTTTGTGAATAGAAATTATATAAAAGATTTAAGTGATCATCAGTTTATAATGTTTGCTATCAATAAAACCGGTCCTGAACACAAAGTGTGTAACAAAAATAATATTAAAAAATGTATTCGTTTTTATTATTTAAATATTATATAATGCTTTTCCATAAACACATGGCCGTTAACACATTACGACTTAATAATTAAACTTTACAAAAGCATTGTAAAATGATAATAATTAAGTCTTTATTACGACTAACTTTAATTGAATGCCAGTGAATTTTCAATAATTTTGCTTCTTATTTTTAATAATAAACACATTTTTAGTATAATATCAAAAATATATTTACGATCAGAAAGAATTGTTCCCATCGCAAGCATTATTAACAATACCACTTGTTCAGCAGATGCATTTCAACAATGTTGTTTTATGGTAATGGACAATGGTAAGAATGAGTGCATAGATTACTCTATACTGTGCATAGAAAAAAAAACAGGTTATTGTGTTGAATACAAGACGTATGGTGATTTTGTCACGAAAATATAGGTAAAAAAGCAGTTTTACAAGGCTAAGAACAAAATACTAAATAATATAATTCACAACAACATATGTTGTGGCAGCTCTAAAAAGCTTGGGTTCTACGTGTCTTTTATTCCAATTGTATGGACTATTTTTCTCTACAAGGCTACTGTTGAACATTTATAAGATGTGCAATAAAGAACCATGATAACATGGGATGATTTGAAGAAACTAGGAGAGGAAGGAATCCTGAAGGCATTCTATGGTGGTCAAATATGTCCATAAGATAGTAGACACTGTTTGGGAAAAATTTTGTTTTTGAAGTGCTTAATTTCATTAACTACGAAAACAAAAGTTAACAAATAAGGTAATGGACACTTGAAAATACGTTAAGTGTTCTGAATGTCACATTGACGAGAAAATACATTTCAACCTCTTTGTCTGTTATCTAAAATATGAAAATGTATTATGAAACATTAAAGTTACAAATGAGATTACAAAAATCAATAATTCAAAAATGTCTCAGGTACTTTACTCACCAAATTATAAATGTAAGAAATCAGTTTTCAAGTAAATAACGTATTCTTCTCAATGCATATACAATGGTGATGAAGATATTCATTATATAAAATATTGCTTTAGTCACCTCTTGCGCTGTTTTCGTAAACCTCGCCAAATTTTCCAGCTGAAGGAAAATTTGCGTAAAAATCAAATAGCAGAAACTTTTGTTTGGGTCTCGGTGAAAATAATAAAAAAATTTCTTGCCCATTATTTCTTTGGTTTTGACATTTTCAGTCATCCGATGGTTATTGGATAATCATCAACATTTACAAAATCGAACAAAAAAATATTACGTATAGGCTTTTAAATTCAAATATCCAAAGATTGGCACCACTTTCATAACCACATAAATCTGAGAAAACTTGATAACACAATTATTTTTTTTCAATTGAAAATACAGACGGATGAAAACTGGCAGACAAGATGGATCAATTTATATATATTTTTTTTAATAATCAATAAAGCTTGAGAATACATCTGAATTAAATTGACCAAAACTATTCATTTAATTTAAAAAATAAATACACCATGCTGACCGCACCATTTCGTTCATATACAAAAAATAAGCGATTATAAACCTTAGATAAATTAGGATGTCTTTGAAATTTATCAATGATCAATTTGTGTTATCAAATACCCTTCTTAACAATATGAAATACTTCTTGTGACGTAAATCGGACAGTACAGTAGAGCTTGGATAAGCTTTCGCAAGGCAAAATTTACCCACGTCTAAAATAAATACTAATAAATGCTGAAAATAGTTTTGAAACTCTATAAGAACTTACTAGTAAAAGCAGCTTTTTTAAGTGAAGAATTATATCGTAATTAAATCCGGTTATTGAATATTTGAAAGAGATTACCCCAGTTGATTACAGAATTATTTTGAAATCACGAGACTACTACTTTGTTCATATATTCATAAATTTCATTAATTATAGTCAAGCTTTGAACTATAACCTGTGGGAATCAATGATAGATGACTGAAAGATATCCATATATGAGAAACGACGAGTAGCATCATTTGTATCACCTCTAGCTGTTTTGTAGGACTTCATACATAAGCAGAATCCGTGTATATGGTATCTCAGATGAGCAACAGTAATACTCAAATATTTATGGTCTTTTCTCAGCTATGAAATATTATAGTATTACTCTCACAAACAATACAACATCACAGAATATTAGCCTTTTTGCAGCAAATTTGTGTGCAACTCAATTCATGAGAGAGATGCAACTAGTGTGCCGCGTTACATTGATATGCCACCAGACGACGGTTTATATACCGCGACGCATTTTTCTAACAGAAGAAAAATAAAATAATTCGTTTATACTATAAAATATTTTGCAAAAGCGCAATCATAAAGAAGTAGAATTAATGTTTTTTTCGCTGGAATAACGTCATAAGTGCATAAAGATTGTACACACAATCTACAATAAAAAAAATATATAAGAAAAACAAAGCACGTAAAAAAATACAGAAAAATGAGTTTTGACGAACGCGTCCGACAGTGAATCTTTCGCATTTTTATATAAATATAATAATTATATGATGGTGTGGCACAATTTTTTTGGGAAAAAATGTTTGTGTTCCGTGGAAAACAAAAGGTTGTGGAGCACTGAGATAGATTGAAAAATTATTTGTAATTTAAATTTCAAAAAATATCTTAAATCGACGAAATCTGGTACAACAAATATAAAAAATACATGACAAAACTTAAGTAAATATGTTAAAGTATTAAATGTGTGGAAATAAAGAGCGAACGGGGGTTTTGAAAAACAAAATTCTTTGCCGGGAACCTCAATTTTTCCGACCGGATTATTCGTTAGGGGAGCGCAGCCAAAGTGATTTACATAAAAAGCAGAATATTTTATCGCCGCATAGTAATCACCATTAACTTAATATCATAATAATTTAGAGATAGTGAGGTCGATTTATCGGCTATCGCGCTGGGAAAACGGTTCGGGTCTGAGATAAGCAGGCGCTAACGGCCGACGACCCTGCCGGCGACTTTCCAAATCAATCGAGCCGGTTTCAACGGAGACCCATTTAACATGAGACAAGCATGCAAATAATATATAGGAAAGATGAATTCAAAAGGGTTTTGTAGTCTATTATAAATTCCGGTTCATAATTTGTTAATAGCGTTCAGGACGCTGTACCAAATAAGCTAAATATAAATAGATAAGGTTTCGTTTAATTTTAGTCCCTTTTTTGATAAAGATTTTCTACAGTGAAGTAAACTACAACCATAAACTAAGGTAGGTATGATTGTAATGTTTTTCTTTTACAAAAAGAGCTCTTAAATTATCTAAACATGGACAAATATTTAAATTTATAATCAATTCTTGGCTTAAAATAGTTTTAAATAGGATTTATCATTAAATTACAATGGCATTTATAATTTATACTCTTAAGTGTGCATTTTTTGATTGGTTTCAAGTCGTTAGGAGAATCTTTTATATATATAAACAAATATTTTACAATTATATTTACTACGGACGATAAGGCATTTTCAATCAAAGGTGAACGCTATTTAAAAATCCTTGATATTAACATTTTTTGTAGTAAAATAAAATACATTTTTGAAAGTTGATTCAGATTATCAAAATAGACCTATGTAATGAGAAAAATATAATAATTTAATGTCTGTACGTCACAACGTCGTTTCAAAACTTTGCAAATATGCATATCTTATAAAAATATGCATGTAAATTTAAATTTCACCCGAATGAATGTACATATCAGTGGTCAAAACTACAACATTTTGAATTACCCGCCAAAGTTATATGATATATTTTTTTAAATTATTTATTTTGTCAACTTATTTATTTATTGAAAATGAAAATTTAGCATTGATTTTTATTTTTTTTATTTTCATGCTACTGAATGTCAATTTTTATTGTATTGATATATAAAATATATATATATTTTTTAAAGTGGTATATAAATTAAAGCTTAAATTGACTTGACCTTGAAAGGCGAAACCCCTGTCGTTAGTATAAAAAATGTGGAATTGTACAATGTTTCAAAACAATTATCAAGCACCTTCTTTCAATGTCACAAATTATAATATACAGATTTTAACATATATATATGTTGAAATAAAAATTTATATTTAAAAAAACAAAAAACATAAAAATGAAAAATGTGTACGTCGATCTGTTTTATATATGCAACCGTTGTTCCACGACCGCTTTCCATGACGTAATCCAGATAAAAAATCTCATTTCTTAGTCTAATACAGAGCTGTATGGACAGGTCTTTAAGCCATATTTGTGTTTTAAAATAAGAAATGGAGGATAAAAAAATGATTTGTATGGGATTTAGTGTTTTGTGTATCTGTGGACCGAGAATCCACCACAGTTGAAAAAATGAGTCTAACAGTGGTGAAACTATCAAATACCACAAAGCTGGCCTTGGTCGAAATCAAGTCAGCGTAGCTTATTGAGTTTGTCCTCAATTGTAGCAAACTGCTTTGCTAATTCAGCATTCATCTTAGGATAGTCCTAAAATACGTGATTAGCGTCCTGATGGTTGAGTTCACAAGTGCAATTTGGTCTGATCCAAATTGTTTACCGTTGATGTTTCCATGACCTGAAAAATGTGTAGACATAAAATGAACAATATTTTTTCACTTGAATACAAGATTACCAAGTCATTGTATATAACATAATCAATTTTCTTATTTTTTATATTTTTTAATGTGAGTCAGCTGTCAACGTCATGAACAATCAAAAAAGTTTAACTTGAAACGTTTTATAAAACGCAGTATTAATTTATAAAGTGAAGTAGTATTTTTTAAATGTCGACTTATAGACCACGAAACCAATTATAAAATACTTACTAGCTCAATAACAGATTTTTTCTTTCATTTTCCTTATACAAACAACAATTTTCTGATGTATTTTTCAATAAATTTGAATTATTGAATTTATTAAGACCTGAATGGAATAGAATAAGATATACCCCAAGGTAAGGATACAAAAAATATCTAAAATAACTATTGATTTGATTATAATGACATTCAATTTATATATTATAAATTTAAAAACAATCCATACCGTAAATGAGTTTTTGATAAAAGGTTTTACTACCTTTTACGTAACACAGTGAAAAAGTAGCAATATATGTTTAGAACTATTTCTCATGAAGGTTAAGCCGAAACAATTATCAACTATATATCGTATAAATTTTGTAGAACTAAAATACATTGCTATTTTTTCACCGTGTCATAATGGAGTTCTACCAAGAAAATGCCAATTCAATCAATACTTTTTACGTAATTTAAAATTAAGACATACCTACTCATTTGAAATTGACAGGATTCAGTGGGATTAAATTCTAGGTGCCGTTTTAATTACGATAAAATTTCTGAAAATGCCGAAAGAGCAACATCTAGATCGTGAGTGACAAAACATGTGGAATTGTACGTAGGGTCAACAGTTCAAATTCTTTTATACGCATTCAGTTAATATTTAAAATCGTATTGTTTATTTTTGAATTTATTTTCACGCATTTAAAAAATGGTATTTGATAAGTGAATATTAAGGGTAATTATCATATTTTTAAATGCTGTCATTCTAGCACTTCCGTTTCATTTTGCTGTATATTTATCAAGAATAATTACGTCAACTATTCAGTTTCGCCTTAAACGAGATCCTACGGCAGGGAATCGTCTATTCAGCCCCATCTAAGAGAGCCTTAAATGTTTATTGCGAGGCGGAAGTATCAAAAAAGCCTCCTAACGGCCTACTATGAAGCGTGCTAACATTTTTTCAGCTACTGGAAAAGCCGTGGGAAAATTCAGTCCAATATCGCCGAGTAGGCTCACGACGAAAACGCGATAAGTCCTTTTTAATTATTGGACACGATAATTTTCATTAATTTTATTGATTAAATTAAATTTATGCAAAATCTTCAGTTCTTTAAGAATGAATAATTACTTGAAAAGCTATTTTTTATCATTGTCAGCACTCATTCGTCTGAAGGTATTATATGTAGACAAAGTCCTCGTGAAATTTTGATGAATTTCAATAGCGTGTACAAACCTTTTGTGTGAAATGAATTCAGACGATGTCGTACAGTATAACAGCTTCAATAGTATTGTTTATACATGTCTTAACTTAATAAATAAATTTAACATTCATTACCTATAATTAAATATATTTTTTTCTATTTTTACTTTGAATTATTTGATTCAATCAAATTAATTTTAAGGTGTTAACTATCACTTCTTAATGGAAAGGCATGATATTTTAAATAAAAAATAATAAAACAAAAAAGTTAAGCACAAATCAAATTTAAAGTCTTCATTCGCCATTTCGATTATGATGAGAACCAGTTTCAAAAAAACACTCGCGATCTGAGAATCTTTTGGTATATGAAAAAAACGTAAAAATAACACAACTCAAAATGCCTTTTATTTTTGAAATTTAAGAATAGAAAATTTTAACGATAAAATATATTTAGATTTTTTAAATATTTTTTTCTGTAACGCATAACACAACACTGGAGTTAGACTTTTTGACATTGTTTTTATACAGATATATATATATAAATATAATAGTTTGTGTTGATGGATTATTAAAAATTGCATAGCAATTTTATATTCAATATTCTTCCCACAGTAAATTTGGATTGAATTACCATCTTAAGTTGATATAAAAGCGATGTCTTTTCAAAACAATAGGTTTTAATTAATCAATGTTGGAAGTTCAAAATATAATATGTGTTTGGAAAAACTTTAATGATTGAAGTTAATAAGCGTGATAAACTAAGAACACTCTATTACTTACCGATATTTCAGTTAGTAGATCCGCTCGGAGGGCTCTTGGGTCATCTTATTATGTGTACAATAATAAACTGGCTTACGGATCGCGAAACACAAGTTTTGTTCGGAGCCAAGAAAACCCCGATATCTCTCGTCCTCTCTCGATAAATCACTCCACTGACAACGCGGTGATAGGGTTCCAATACCTTTTAGAGATGGGAAAATATACCCGAGGCCATAAACCCACCACGTATATATACCGGTATATCTTTGGGAGTTGTATTAACTTAACTGCACGTTTTTAACAATAATACGTTATATATTGTTCACACACAAATTTAATCAGACAAGACAAAGATGAATCTAATACAAAACAAGACATTTAAAAAAAAAACTGGGAAAAAATGACACCCGCAATAAATTTGTCATATATATTAATTTACAAACCAAGGACATAAATAAAACAATTTCAAATCTAAGGTCGCCGAATCATAGACGATTACCACAAAATTTTAAGTTAATTTATTTATTTTTTGTTGATAAAATATATATTTTCTTATAAGTGTGCTTTCAAGTTGTTTAAATGTTAGTCGATATAAGAAGTTATTAGCTTCTATTTACTGTCAGAAGAGTCAAAATGAATTTTAAAAAAATCGAATGGTTATGTATAACGTTCTTTACGTATAATTTAGTTACATCAGAGCTGTTGTTTTTTGTTTTCAACGATAATTGTATCGAATCTTATATTTTATTTGCGATATCGGCTGATGTTATTTGATGGATTTTTTAACTATGTTACAATCTTGTATATTTTTATTGCGATAGCTTTTTCACTGACGACAGTCACGACCCGAGTTTCGCCTTTTAGAATCTTCATGCATTCTATAAAACTGATGCAATTTAATTTAATAAAATGAAACTTGGATCGTGATTGACAACATGTGGAATTATCAAAAAAATTCATGTGTCTTATATCAAGATAGATTCAATGAAAATTTGTTTGATAATGTTTTCTCTTATTTCGGAGCTGATTTACTCCTTCGGGAGATGGTACTACATTTAATTGACTAGCTAAGATAACTATGCAAAAGAGTAGGTATAACAAGCAGAGCTAAAATAGCTCTCACTACACTTCGATTTAAGGTTTGAATGTATCGAAAGGATTCATAATAACGTCATTATACGTATTTTAATAAATATAGATAATAATAATATAAATAGAATAAAGATAATTCTAGAAAAAAAAAATTCAATTCAAATTTTGAAGCTGTCAATATTATGATTCGATCCTGCAAACTATACAGCTAAAGCCAACGACGTTGATTACTGAACAATTGTAACCAATTCCCCATTTCGAATAAAGTCAATGTATCAATTAATTTTGTTTATTGTTCAGCTCTGCTGCGTGGTGATTGTTTTGAAATCCTCAATAATGCGTTGAAATATACCTTTCGTGACTTATTTGATTATATGAGCCAATTTCATGATCTTATATTTTTCTCAATTTTTCCTTATTCAAGTCGGGAGACGATATTTTAGAGATTCATTATGATATACATTGGCAGTAAATATATATGGTTGGAACCGGTTTTCTATTATAACTGTTTATAATGATGGTAAGGGTGTTCACAAATGGGATCTGAACTATGGTCTTTAGGGGTGGTTTATCAATGCATTGAAACAATAATCATTGAAAATTCAATTTAAGCATTTTAATGATACATAAGCTTTGAGATAAGCTAAGAATACAAAAATGTAGCTAGCTAAATCCAGTACAATGTTGTCATAATTATAAAGAAAAAAAGTTAGACAAATACATTCAATCATTCAGGAAATAAACCCTTTAGCTAAGAAACTATTAAAAATGTATCGCTTGTTTAGGGTGATTGCTGAATATTTTTTTAATATCATTATGTCTTGTCACAGAATCAAATATATTAGTTTGTGGTGTAGTGAAAATTATATGCGGAACGTCTGATAATTTGGAGAAAAAAACTATTCAAATATTAAAATAAGTTATGGCAGAGTTTAATTCCAATACGTACAGCGCTTGATAAAAATTCACAATGACCAACCCATCCTTAGAACCGTTCTTACCTTGAATACATCCGGGTCGAATAGTCCTATCCCGAAATCATCCAACCAAATAAAATTACCATAAAAAATATTTAAACCTAGTGGGGATGATAACTATCTCGCTTTCCCGATAACACGGCGCGCGGCAGCCACACAAAAAATAAAAATTCGTAATTGGGGTCCACCATGTTAACGATGCCATTTCACTTTAAGGAAGGCTTTTAACTTACAGCAGCCTGCAGATGGCGCTTTTTAACGATTGACTTTATTGTGCGTGAGTACGTTGCAATCAGTAGCGTGCACTCCGAAAAGTAAAAACGAGCGCTTTACCTTAACTGTATACATCTGTATTCAAAGTTATCTTAGTTTATATGCGCTTCTTTAGTTTGAATTTGGCATTTCATGTTCGCGTAATCAATAACTCATATAATCTTCAAGTGAATGATTAGCAGTGTCTGTTGTTTTAATCATGAAATTGGCAAGTATAAAAATGCATTGTTTTTAATTTTGTGTTCGTATTGTAAACGCAAATGGCATTACACTTAACATCTGTATGTACTTTACAAAGCTTAAAAATATTTTAAAATCATTAAAGCAATGTTGATAAAAAGTCTCGTTTGTTTTCGTGTAATTTATGGATTTCTTGTCACAATTTTTTTTAACGTGCACAGTGTGATCAAATGAAACGCTTACTACTCTCAGTAATTCCATTGTAACATTGGCTTTATGTGATATTACATTATATTGATTGAATTGGCATTCACTTGGTAGAACTCCACTATAACACGGTGAAAAAATAGCAATGTATTTTAGTTCTACATAACTATATAGAACGTAGTTCTGACGATGGCGTGAGCCGAAATAGCTATAAACTATATTTGTTAAAAATAAGTTTGTAGAACAAAAATACATTGCTATTTTTTTCACCGTGTTACAATAAAATTATTTTGTTTTGGATCAAGAATGAAGGAAAATAGTTTAGAACTTGAAGTGTTAGCTCTATTTTGTTACGCTACTGGTTAGTTGGAAGGGTCAGTGCGAGAATTGGTGCGTGGGGTATCTAATCAATAAAAATTGAGCACGTTTGGATTCAAGTCGACAAAACGTTTTGTTAATAAAAATGCTTTTTTATTCGTGCGGCTATAAAGCGGTCTGAGAATCAGTGGCCCATACGCAAATACTCCAAGGCTAAAACTGCTGCATGTTATGTTGGGCTTAAAATTTGTTATTTTATGACATTTAATACTATCCATACGAATTGCTTTTAAATTTTTTCATATTTTATAGGACACGTTTAAATTCTTTTATTGATATCAGTTAGCAAATGAAAATTTTTATGTTTACTGTCTATTCATATTCGATCACAATATATAGCATATAGGTTTTGAAATGAGTTGCTTGTTACTATGTTATTTATAAAAAGAGCTAATAATTTTCTTACAACTTTCACTTATCTCTTTTTAGGATCAAACGGGTGAGAAGGAATCTGTAGGCATCAAAAGCACCCACGCTTTTAAATTGAAATTATCAATCTATTGAAAGCTAACAAAAAGCGCTTTTTTAATAGAGTTAAAGCTTGAGAGATCTGTTAACGAAAACCACCGACGATTATCATTGACGTACGGGTCTGGATTTAAAAAAAGTAGTAAATTAAAAGACATCGCAAACTTTGTGTAACAATGACTTACGAAATAAAATTTCGACTATGCGTGATTGATAGAACTTCAATTTGCATTTTTTAAATTTTATATATTATGTCACCGACACCAAGTGATTTGCTATTAAACATCTTCAGGAATCCTATTACACGCGTATAACTCAACACACAATATGGAAATTAATCGATTTTGTATAAAATGTATCGAGAAAAAAAATCATTATATTTAATTTTTTTTTGAATGTTGTAAACATATTATAATAATAATTATTTTGGAAAAATGGTGTCAAAAATAAAGGATTATTTTAAAATTCATGATATAAACTGAAGGTGCTTGATGGAAATTCAATATCAAATTTGAATTATTGAAACTTTGTACGAATCCACATGTTTATTAACAAACAACCAGGGTTTTACTATTCGGCATCTTCATGTATTCTGTCACGCGGATGCAACAGAACTGACAAAATGAAAGAGCTATGTTTCATCCGTGTGATTGAATGCCTAAAAATACCATAAGGCGAAATCCAAAACGTGTGCACGTGGTATCATAGAAAGTTTCAACACTAAAAATTTAATCTGTTATTAAATATTTTGCTAAAAAAACAAATACAAATCAATAATACAACGATGAGGGGAACTGGCCCTGATCGTTAAATATATCGTGGAAATAGAACGATAAAAATGTATTTTCATTATTATTTAAAATATCATTTATGTTTTTTCCTTGAATAAATTTTACATGGAAACCTGTACAATTTTGATATAGTGAACGTTTTCTATGAACACGCCTAGACTTGAGTAGTTTCCCCTGTGCTGACATGCTTCAGGTTCACTTACTGTTTGCTACGCCACTGTATTCTGCCGTATACAATTAGAGAATTAGAGGGCATTGATAGGTGGAGCATCAGTGTTGGAAGCTGGATTCGCCGTATATTAAAAGTTACTATAGAAATTGCACATCTTTAAAATAAATGGACAAACGTACTAAAAAATACTTTTCTTACCAATTCTAATTTTATAATTTGTTTTCGAGTCAATGTTTTAGAGACAGTTTATGCCAATGATAAAATAAAACATTTTCTTGATATAATATAATTTGTGACAGGTCGGAAGTAAAATGTTGTTTTTATTGCAAAAAAACAATCGCTCTCTTCCAAATTATATTACTCTCATTCAACATAAAACAAGTTCAATATTACTCGCTTTGCCAAAATATCTACAGACTTACCCATAACAAGTGCTTCATAGAATTTTTTTTTAATTTATGTTATATTTACAAAATGTGTACTCACTACATCATTTTGTATTAAATTGTACTCTCTCTTATGTGTCAATAATAATTTTTGTTGTAAATTTTAATATTAAGTTATTTATTATAATGGCTGAAAATTCTCAATGATAGAATATTAAAATCAAATTTGAATCATTCGAATTCTGTACATTTTCACGTGTTTTGCCTTTCCCCATCCTGAAGTACTGTATGTTTACGGATGCAATAGAACTGATTTGCATTCGTGTAATAGAATTCGTGAAAAATTTCATTGAATTAATTGTTTAATATAAAGAACAAAAAAACTTTCCTGATAATGCTATTTACTGGTTCTGAATGAACAATCAAGCTTTCATAATTCTATGGTTGATCTAAATAACATAAAATTACACAACAATTGTAATCACTTAATTCTTATAATAATGCGTCATCTGATATTGTATTTTGCCATAACCCATCCATTGAAAATCAGTATGTAACATATTTCCATTCAACTAATTAAGGATGTATACTTTCATAAAGTTTGATTTAAAAAAAACTCTTTTATCAAAATATAAGGCTGTGTTGACTTTAGAGTTGAATTTGATTTTATTATTATTAAATCTGTTATTATTAAAAAAATCAGATATTCATTTTGGTACTAAAATAATTTTATAGTTAATATTTTTAATTCTTTCTCATATATTATATAAACGATCTAAATTGTTAACTATATGTCAATTTGGGAGCATGAATGTGTGAAATACTTGAAGATACCGAATAGAAAAATCCAGATCGTGGGTGACAAAAAATGTGGAAGTGGATAGAACCTAAACTATTCAAATTTAGTTGAAAAGTTTTTACTTGATGTAAGATAATTATTTCCGACTCTCTCTGTATTATTGGTAGTGGAGTCTAGTTCTGACCGATCCGCTCTATAAAGCCGCTGTACACTCGATAAACTTTACTGTCGGTTCAAATCCACGGCAATCCCAATCGGGATCTATATTTGCGACATATTATTGTACCGTAGCCAACAAACAACTTGCAAGCATACAGAAGAGAATTTTTAAGTGATTTCAACTTCAAACGCTACTTAACGTTTCAGTCTTATGTACTGTATGCTTTAGCAATTTTCAGATAAGAATATGGATAATTGCTAATGCAAAACAATAACAAATATTAGTTCCATATTGAAAGTTGGTTTAAGTGTATTTTAATTGAATTATGCGGATGCTTTTAGTGTAGTAGTCAATTATTAACATCGAAATTATATTTTCCCGGTTGTATGAATGCATTTTTATATGGTTTAAATTACAAGAGCTTTTTTCATGAAACTATGTCTTTTAATTATTTTATTTTTGAAAAGATTTCCTAGACAACAAAAAATTTTCATCAGATTTTCAATTTAAATTTTTGGAATACTATGCAAAAAATTTGTAACGTTTTCTTACAAAGTTTATTCTGTTTTACATGTCTGTAAAATTTTTATTTCTTATAAACTCATTTTAAATTTACTTTTGTAAATTCCTCTCTAAAAAGTCTATTTTTACTTCTAATAAAAGTAAATTAATTTGCTTTTTTTGACTTCTAGGTCAGTTTTTCCTATAAATCTCTAGTATCTAAAAAATAGTATCTCTCATACTTATAAATGAATCAAATCCTTTATAATAGACGTGTCGTGTATAGCACGAACAATATAAACAAAGAACAACATAAATGTTCGTCCACTTCTCTGGGAAATGGAATACTCGTGTTTCGAAAATGGTTTTTTGTGAATTTGATGCACTTATTACTGATAGGTTTTGACTTTAAAAAGCTCCAGTGAAAATGCAGTAAGAAAATAAAATTCACAGAGTTTATTTTAAGTAACAGTATATTTACAAACACATCATACAAAATTTCTCTGTATTTTCTTCATTTCAATATGTATTTTAAGCTTTTTAAAAATGAATTAACACATTTGTTTTATTTAATATCTAAATAAATACAAACAGAAAAATGGGAGAAAATGAATTATTTTTCGGCAAGTGTGTCCCATTTTGTACAATAGTTTTAGTTTCTACACTATAAACTGATGCTTACGATGAGCGAAATCGATATCAAACATAAATTATGTGGTAGAAATTATACTGAAAATGTATTTAATTATTCAAAATATGCTGTTTTTTTTATCAAGACGTTACAATTAACGCGTTTAAAGAAATTGATGCTTAGTTATTAGTCAATTTTACAATGCATTATTGCATAAGTTATTAATTATAAAATCATTACAGTTAAAATTTTGGAAGCTCTATATAAATGTAAATATTAAATTAGCATTTACTTAGTGTAACAACAAAACAAAACGAAAGAAAGAAACATAAAAACAAAAAGAAATATACAAGGAAGTCAATCGATAAAAATTTAACTGAATCTGTTTTCATAAATTAAATGCTTTTTGTCAATAATCTTTCACATTCACGCATGTGTCAACATCCCAACCAATACCACGCTATAATGTGAAAGCTCTTCCCATAGAAACACCATTAGAAGGATGCTTCTTAGTACTTTTTTATACTAATCAAATCATATCGGATAAAAAAAGTTATCTACTGAATAAAAAATAAACAAAAAATAAATAAAATTTGCTGAAATCCTGTACGAATTCACATATTTATCACTAACAACCCGGGTATCGACTTTTAGTATCTTCAAGCAATCTTTGACTCGGTCTTAGAATTTATTAGCACAATTTAAAACTAGGATGTTAAAAAAGAAGAGAAGGTGCATTGAGTACCTTTTATACGCAGCTATATATAGAAAGTTGAATGTACGTTTAAACATAGTTCTGATGGAGGTGTAAGCCGAAAAAGCTATCAACTATACATCTTATTAATTTAATTTATATTTTCACCGCGTTAAGTAAACTTTGATTATTGCACGTAACGTGTTAAAAATTGTGATATGTGTTTCATCTCTTATAGATGAATTCCTCTGTATTTTATATTAAAATAAACTTTCGCAAAGTTACCGCTGCATACATCAAAAGTAGAAAAACAGATATACATTTTTACGGAAATCGTATACTAAATAGCTTATACGCTAGAAAACAATTTTTATAAAATCATCTCAGACGTATTTTTTTAAAATTGAATCTAAATGTACGACGTAGATAATAAATTGGCTCTCAAAAATAATTTTCAGAAGTTAACTTAAGTCTTTCTAAGAATAATTGTCAAACGCAATTTTATTTTAATTTTCGGAAGACTGTATGAGTTGAAAAGGATATTCCAAATCTGGATTTTTAATATATATTCTTTTTCTAGAAACTAATGATGATTAAAATTTAAGTTATATGAACTGAAGTACAAACATATGTATACTAAAAATTGTTATTTAAAATTTGATGTTTGCGCAGTATTACCTATATTCATCAGATGTTTAAGAAGCTATTGACATTAACAAAAAAAAATTTTTTTCAATTTAAGTAGTCTTCGTAATGAACTTTCTACAAATTCTTCTTTTTGTAAAACAAACATATAGATTTCCACAAAAAAACAAGAGAATAATCACATGCATTCGTTGGTTACTCGCAACGACTTCGGTTCAAATCGAAACCAAATAGTAACACGTATCTAAAGCTTTTGATTCAAAGCAAACCAAATATAGCCGACAATTTGTCGAAATCGTAATTTTTTAACGATATTATCAGAAAACTATAATCAAAGCAAAATAGGTAAAAAGTGGTCACTTTATCATTAACAAATAATATTTTCATAGAAAAACAAACAATGAGAAGTGGATTTGCTCATCAAGAGTTGTTAATTAGAGTCGTATGTTAATAATTATCTCTATAAGCTGCTCTCGGCCAGACAAAATCTTTACAACAATCATAAAAATACAACGCAAATTTAGGTGAAGTTCTTCTATAAATTTAATTAAAATAGGCCCTGATTGCTTAAAAATTATTAATTAATATATTTAAACTTCAGTTGATAATGCTAGTGACTAAAATTTGGAAGCAGAATAATTCAAATAAGATTTTTTATGTACAACTTTCCACAAAAAATTGATGCTGAAATGATTTTTTTTTCTTAATTGTAGAAAAGTTTGCCAAAATTGATGCTACTGGTTAAAGAAGATTAAAAATATTCAACATTATTGCTTAGGGATTTTAAATATTCCGTTTGGACGAATATGGGCTCAGAAGAAACTTAATGTATTAAATTAGAATTTATGCGATCTTATTCGTTATTATTTATTATTTTTACGTTTAAAAAGCAATCATGCAATAAAAATGTATGTTATTGTAATGTTTTCACACGAAATAAATAAATAACATCTTAAAATTAAAAGTTATGAGTATAGTCCGATGAATATTTAAATCCTGAGCTCATTTAAGACTAATTGAATCCAGTACTTCACTTAAAAGTGACTTTTTAGCGAGAAGAATCTCTTATTGAAAATCAAATTATGAAGGAAAATCGTGAAAACTTCCAAAGAATTATACAATATTATCGTCTTTGAAGATTGATGATAACATATTTGATATATGTAGCATCGTAATCCACATAAAAAATATGCTTAAACATTCTTTATCTAAACCATTCCTAAAAGTCTTTTTTCTTTGCTTTTAACACACTACTGTATATATGACATGACATAAAACGTTTTATTGTTTAGATTGCAGCTGATATATACGTAAGATATTTTGTGAGTATATATTTTTATGATTACACGTAGCAAAATACGTTATCCGATCGATATCACTAACAATAAATCGAAAGTTTGTTTGAAATTATCGGCAATAAAATAAAATGGAAAAACAATCTATGGTAATTGATCATAGATATGTCATAAAAAGTTATACGATTGTTTACTTGCGAGAAAGTAAAATTTACTCAGATATTGTTAGTCAGTTGCTTATGACAAATTGTTGGAATATTTGTAAAATATTTTTTTTTAATAATGAAATCTAATTTTTGAATAAAATTTCTTGTAATGTTAACAAGCAATATTATTTTAACCATTGAATGTTGATAACTGTGGGTATCGAGTGTTTTAAAGTGATGTAGGAGAATATTAAAGCCCAACGAAATCTTATATTCATGATTTCAATAAGACAATACCTGGAGCAGTTACGCTTGGCAATTTTACCCCCACCACTTCCTCCGTGGATTTGATGATACTATTTATAATAATCCAACAAAAACACGATATCAGCAACTTGAAAATAATTTAGTTCGTTTCCTACTGATATATGTGTGTGCTAGTAAGATATATGAATTATACATACATATGGCTCCATTGGGGGTTGCTGAGCTCCAAAGCGATTATTTTTCAAGGATGAATAAGAATAAAAAAAAAAATAGAAATAGCAAACCTAAAGATCTATGACAATCTAAGCACTGCGATAATTTGTAATCAAAAAATAAAAACATCATTTATAAAGCTTTTCAAAGTATCATTGTTATCTGATAGCTTCGATGATTTTTTGATTTGATGACAAATTTTGATAGAAGAAACAACAATGATAGAATTTTTTTTTCGAGCTGTGAACGTATTCATTCTAAAATTGACAAGAAAATTTTAAAAGGATAAAAATTTAAAGAAGTTTACAAGCAATGTTTCGATTTAGCACATTAATGATTTATAGTAAATACTGCGCTTTTGACCTCAATTTTTTTTATCAATAATGGAAAGCTCTGTGAACAAATTTTTTGAAAGTATTGTATAGCAATAAAGAAATATGAATACGATTCCACGCATACGGATTCGATCGCAACAAAAAATTTTCATTTAATTTTTCATACCTCTTGATCGATACCATGGATGAACATCTTTACGATTGTTTGATAATATAAACATCATTATACTCTCTTAATTGCAATAAAATGCAAATCCAAAGATTGCTCTGAATTATATTTATTTTAAATAATAGAATATAAACAACAAAAAAAAAATATTTTTGCGTATTATTTATAACAAATTTCCTAGTATAAATTTGCTTCAAATAAACTAGTGATACTCGCCGCCTTATCAATATTTTTAAATGTGCTCTAAGGTACAAAAAGGTTTTTACCCTTGCGTTACGGTTTTAACTCCAATAATCAAAAAATATTATTGAGGTCCACATACCATTATATCATAGAAGAGTTAAAAAATATTTTGCTTAGTTAAATATGTTTTTTTTTTGTGTTTTCATATTAAACACATCAGTTTTCAGCTCAAAGAATAAAAAAAACTTAATTAATTGCAATCGTTTGAAAGGTTATTTTTGTAAAAACCACATTAATATAGCAACAAAGAATTGTATATCAATTACTTAAATGTACTCTCACATTATTCGACAAACGTTTTGTATTTGTAGCAAATATAATATTACCTTAATAATATTTTATTATGTCCGAAAGATATTATGGTCAGTGAATGTTATTTTTAATAATACTTAAGAAGGTTTTTCGATACAACAAAAAAACTTTCCCCAATTCAATTAGGGTTCGCATGGTTGACCAATCATTTCAATTTGATTATTAATTACGTTTTTCATATCCTTTTTTTTCCTTTCGTTGCTGATTTGTGTAAAATATGGTTAATATAAAGCAAAAGAGTATTTTTCGTAATTAATTTTATATCAATTCAGCATATTGTAGATATTTCTTTGATAAAGAAAATATTTCATTGAAATGTGGATAAATTTAAAATTAAAATAATATTTAATACAAATATAGCATAATATAATCTTTCAAGTTGGTTTTTAAGTTTTATGGCGTATGTATGCAGAGTGTTTTCTAAGAATGTTTACTTCTTTGTTTGGTTGTGATTTTGACATATACAAATTTGTATAGCTCATATTTATGATCTGATTAAAAAGAGTGTTAATATTGTGTAATACATTGCTTAATATTATATAGTGTAAATATTTTATTTTTTAAATCTTTTTCTTATATAACAATTGTACAGTCAGATTTCAATCATTAATTTTTAATGTAAATCATTTCAACACGGTGAAAAGATAGCAATGTATTTTTGTTCTACAAAATTATTTTTACCAAATATAGTTGATAGCTATTTCGGCTCACGCCATCGTCGTTAAAAATAGTAAAGATAAAATCAATAAACTGGACAGAAGCGGTATTTATAAAATGTCATGTGGCTCATGTTTATCCGTTTATATCGGACAGACAGGTAGAAGTATATCTACTCGAGCTAAGGAGCATGTAAGATCATTCAACAATAAAAAAACAGATTCACAATTCGGTAATCACGTTATTAATGAATCACATAATATAAATTCAAACTCAGCCCCTAAATGTTTGCATCTTTGCAGTAAGGGTCGTAGGTGACCGCTTTTGAGCAGCTGGAAATCAATTGACATCAACTATCACATAGGATTCTTAACGAACAAACTAATATAATAGCGTCCCCATTAGGCCAACCTATCCCTGGGGAGTGGTCTGATTTGCTTCCGTAATGACCACTTCCGTCCCATATGTGAACTTATTGTCATAGCCGCCTTTTGTTTCATTTACAATTTTTGAAAATTTAGTTTTATTGTGAGAAAGTAACAAGCGAGGCCGTTAAAACAGGAGAGAAGATGTATTGTGTGCCTTTTCTGCACAGCTATATATAGATAAGCAAATGTTAGTTTTAGCATAGTTCTGACGATGGTGTGAGCCGAAATAGCTATCAACTATATTTGGTAAAAATAATTTTGTAGAACTAAAATACATTGCTATTTTTTCACCGTGTTATAATGGAGTTCTACCAAGTGAATGCCAACTCAATCAATAAATCATTTCATGTTACTTTTTTATTTTAAATTGTTTTGTTATATGTTTTGACCACTCTTTTTACACAAATAGAATCAAAGTTACTTTAAAAAGAATTTACCATATTTTTTTCTTCACTTAAACCATAAATTTCAAAAAATATTTCACTCATTGCCCCCTTTCAGACACAAAAATACCCAAGAACACCTGGGAATTTACCCTTTTTTAAATAAATTTAACAGAAAAATGAAGTGAAATAATTTTTAATATACTTATTTGTTTATAGATACGTCGGTACTTCAATTGTTACGTAATTGATAGGTACAAAATAGTCATAATGAAAAAGACGAACCTGATATATGTCATCAATATTTTCATATTTTCTATTTCTTTATTTGCAATAAAGTTTCATCAAAAAATATTTTTATAAGGTTGTAAATAAAAGCACCTCGTGGCCCCTTTTTTCTTCTCAAGGTATGCTTATTTCTCCAGAGCTTCCCATGGCCCCTCAGTTCCCACCAAGGCTCCCACTTTGTAAACCTATCGTTTAGACTTTCAATTTATATTGGCGGAAATAAAGTCATAATTAACTTTTTGATTCAACACTATGTGAAAACTTACTTTAAATATTCTTAGTTTTGGATACTATTGTTTATATTGTGATTTTTTTAAGCTATTGTTTCTTCAAGTGCATACATACATTTTTCGTATGTCAAATGATTTTTTCATCGATAAGAAAGTACTATGAATTTTTTTGCTTAGAATAATGCATAATAATATTTTTTTTCTATTTCCGTTTGCCATTTTAGTACACGTCGCTGTTTTCGCTTAAACAACGTAAATTTTATATTTAAATTTGAGTAAGTTTGGCCATTATTTTTAGATAAACCAAAATATGCACAAAACAAGACTGTTTACCATACTTACACAATTTGATTAGTCAGTTCACTCTAGAAGGGTGTGTTTGAGAGAGACAAGTGATACAAGAAGGAGCAAGAAAGATAATAACCTCAATTAACAATGCAGATTTTGTAGATGTGGCATATAGATAGATAGGTGTGTCGTCGATAGGTCTAATTATATTTACATACGTAGGGACAACGTCTTGGGAGTCACTAACTCGTTCGGGGAATAACCATTTGATTAGAATATTATGACTTGATTGTCTGCAATTTAGGAGTTAAATCGGTCTTAAACTATTTCATAAATAAAGGAAATGACTGCATAAATAACGTCATTAAAATTAAAAAAAACAATAAGCCTACTAGTATCGACAATCCGTTTTCTTTCGAGATTAATTTGTTTTTTCAATTTATTCAAATTCTCATGAATTTAAATTTTAAATTATCTACAATTACAATAGTCTTATCTTAAGGCATTCTTCGAGAAAAATCTTATTTAACTGACAGTAAATAAAAAAATTTCATTGCTTTCTTACAAAAGGAATCATATCAATAATAAAATAAAAAACTCGAAAGCCTGCAGTTAAATATTTATATTAGATATATGAAATAGTTTTATGCTAACTTCTGATAATGGCATTAAAATTAGCAAAAGATAATAAATAAAAAATAAAAAAACATTTATATCGTAGTGACAAAAGGTTTAAACAAAAATCGTGTAAATACTATCGAAAAAATAATTCAGAAATTTATCACTTAAAGACGACCTACACGTTTTGATTGTCTAGATTCTGTTGGGTCTTAATTTCAGCGTACGTACATTTTATAATAATTAATTTTTCACTTTGTTGAAAAAAAATTGAACTAATCTCAAGTAACGATTAAACAAATATAGCAAGTGAGAATGTGCATGGCTAAGCTGTTTGCTTAATAAAGGCAATGAGCTTATTTGATCTCTGTTTAGATGTAAAATTTCCTGATAAAATAGTTTATGATCCGTCAATTAAGTTCAATGACTTAAAAAATGCAGGATAGTTGTTTTGACATGTTGTATTTAAGTTTAAAAATGCCTCAATGCAATAAATTTTCTCTAAAAATTTAATTTTAACTAATAAAGAAATTAAATAAACACTTTTGGTATTTTTGAATGCATATTATAAATAAAAAGGCTGTTTACTCAAAATTGTAATCGTGTGATAGTATTAAGTAACTTTATAAGAATTTGTGGAGCTTACATTGTATATTTTTTTTTTTTTTTATTTTTAAACCTCATCCCAAAAATTTTAACTAGTGAGCAACCATATCGATTTTTTTAGAGATAGTTGCTGCTTAAAATATACAATGTGCATAAATTTAAAACACATTGTTTTATTATAACAGTCACGTCATTTTCGTCATGAAACAGGACTGGCTTAGAAAGTAGTTAATAAATATTAAAAATTTTACAATAATTAATGCAGTATTTCTTTTACATTACAATATGCTATAAAGAAAGAATTATTCAGAATAAAAAATTGGTTCTCTATGCCTTTTAAAAAAAAAAGTTTATGAACAAGTAAGTTTTTTATCTTAGTAAGTATACTTCGACGAAAAAAAAATAGCATCATTATCTTCAAACTTACCTTTATCTTTACTATTAGATTAAATTTGAGTCTATTTTCGTTTCATGGGTAGTTGATATCGTTATAATGTCTACAAAATTTAGCATGTCTTAATAATCCAAATGATATACAATATTAAAAACTTAGCACGTGTTTTCATAGCTCCTTTAAAGAAAATCGTCTATTAAGGAGAATATTTTAAGAAGCAGCATTTCATCTGTAGTGAAAATATGAGAGAGTATTTCAGAGTACAGAGGCCGGGGAAAATTGCAGACATTTTCGTATGTGTAAATGAAAATCTCGAAGAATGCTATTTGCTGCTCACACTGGGGACGCTATATATTACACTTTCATTTTATACACGTGTTATACGTCGGAATATTGCGATTCTTCCATAATATTATTAAAACGATACAATGTTGCAGCAAAATTCTTTTCATGAACAATTCAAAATTGTGCTTTGTACGTTGTGGACATCTCAATGTGTCTTAAAAAGGTCTATTTCGTGTGGGATATATTGTATTAACATAACCGTGCAATATTAAAGCCTTGAATGTTATAAATAAATAAATTAAAATCGTAGTCATGTGTTTGATTGTCTGACTCAATAAATTGTTGAATATCTTCAAAGATTTAATAAATTAAAAATAAAGATATTTATTGTAGAGGGTTCAGACGAAGCTTTTGCGTCTTCTCTGCAAGTTGGTAGAGCTTTTTCTATTTTTCATAGAACCTATAGGAAAAACTCAAGTAACTAATTTACTCCAAATTTTAATTGTTACAACTTTGTACGATTCCACACGCCTTGTCACTTACGAGCCGGGATTCGCCTTTCGGCATCTTCAGGCATTCTATCACACGCATGTTTGTCTGAACTGACTGTCAGTTCCATTGCTTCCGTTTGATAGAATGCCTGGAGATTCCGAAAGGCGAAACCCGGATGGTTAGAGACAAAACAAGTTCCAATTGAACAAGTTGAAATTATATCAAGCACCTTCAGTCGATATCATAAATGATAAATATTCAGTTTCATACAAGGGTGATCTGGAGGCTAACGCCAAAGATTCTTTCACCTGGACACTTAACTTTCTAATTTGTAACGGACCACCGTGAGAACAACGGAAAATCATTTGACAAAGTGAAAAACAGATTGCATTTGTAAACAAAATATATTCTGCAGCATGGCGAGCATAAGCATGTTTTAAATTTTTGCCAGAATGTCCGAGGATAGTTCCTCAAGATTCTTTGGTAGAATGTATTCAAGTGTGCATAATGTTATTGTATAAATACAGATTTTTTTCCTTGAGAAATGAATTTCGTTTGATTTCTTGGGTCCCTGTAAATATTTGTCAGAGATGCCATCAAGTAGGCATGACCAACGAAGCTGGCATGTCCAACAGATTCAATCGTATTTTCCCCGTTTGTTGCCTTTATTGAAAAAAAATCGAAATGATACTATATACATCGTTGCGATTACATGGCAGACTTTTAGCTAACCGGCCAAGCTCAAAGAGCTTCAGAGAAAAGTAACCATGATTGTTGTGGATACCGCTCCAATTTTAGTATATGTACTGCTGAAGCAAGAATGGCGTCCAAAATTAATCTTCAAGATTCCCTTTCTTTGTCTTTTATCGAGTGGTTTCTGCTGCTGATGATGAAAGTATTGTGATTTATAGCCGGTCTGTCAGTCGTAATTCATAATGTCATTAAAGTGACAACGTTTCACAATACAATGTACCCAAAATTTTAGTATTTCATATCAAAGACAATAAATTCATTTGAAATTCACAATAACATCTTAAGGGTTAGTGCGAACTAAAGTTAAGCCACACATAGGCAGGACTATTTTGAAAGCTTTTACATAAATTTTACGTCTATACTATAAATAATGTGGATATATCTTTATTTAATTTTAATGAAACAATTTTCCGTCTCTTAGCTTAAAACTGGAAGATATGAGTTGTTTTTAAAAATACGTATCGGGCGTTTATAAAACCAAGGTCAAAACAAAAGACAAAAAATAAAAAAATCTCTTTTTTAAAAACACATCTTTGAAAAATCGTTTCTCAACTACTTTTAAGACACTCGGTTCATAATGGTGATAATTTTCTTAAACTTAATTTATTTTCAAACGAAAAGTAAAAATAATTTTAAATGAATTGATTATTAAATCCAAAACAAAGTAAATTGAAATACTCTAATAGATTTCAGTTAATTATTTTCATTTGTAATTATAAAGATTTTTTCAATGGCTTCAATAAGTCATACAGATTGTTCATCGAGAATGTTTGCTTCTTTTCCTAATCACCTTTTTTAGAGTTTTGAATAGTTTTGAAAAAAGAAGATATCACTTTTAAGGTGTTAACTGTCACTTCTTGATGGAAAGGCATTATATTTTAAATAATAAAAACACATTTTTTAGTACTTATTTCCACAATATATTTTTTGATCAGGACCGGTTTCGCTCATCGCGAGCATTATCAACTGATAGAATACAATTTACAAACAAGTCTATTTATACAAAACAAAAAATAATTTGAGTTAATGGTAGCAGGTATACAAAACCATGGGTACAAGAACTAGGAAACGATTTACATAAAATCATACAATATTGATACAAATAAAGTAAATTAGTATAAAAATTAAATGTTCACAATCACTTATTAAGAATTACAATTACAATTATGGTAAATCAATAATCCATTAGAGCTCTAAGCAATCAGTAAGGAAGTAAGGAGTGGGAAATTTTTAATGACGAAAATAACCCACAATCACTACTTAATGGAACAAAATAAATTAATACATGAGAAGTCGATTAAAGATGAATCGATGAGATGGGAAGATATGGTCAGTCAGGGGCGTTCATGCATTGAAATGCAGGATTTTGTAGTTTATAGTAAAAAAAGTTTATACTACAAAATCCTGCATTTCAATAACAAATCACTGAAATTAGATAAACAAGAAATCCTTGAAATTAATCGATATAAATTTTTGCCTAATTCTAACCTTATAAATGAACAAACTACTTTTGCGTCGTCACCATTGTTATACTCATTAAATTAGATTAATAAATATATATTTCAAATAAATATTATTATTTTTATTTGTTTCCCTTTTTTTTTTTTTGAAAAATGATATTGCCTCCTTTTACTTAATTTTTTTACAGAAAATATTGGAACGCCCTGACTGACCATATCTTCCCATCTCATCGATTCATCTTTAATCGACTTCTCATGTATTAATTTATTTTGTTCCATTAAGTAGTGATTGTGGGTTATTTTCGTCATTAAAAATTTCCCACTCTTACTTCCTTATTGATTGTTTAGAGCTCCTAATGGATTATTGATTTACCATAATTGTAATTGTAATTCTTAATAAGTGATTGTGAACATTTAATTTTTATACTAATTTACTTTATTTGTATCAATATTGTATGATTTTATGTAAATCGTTTCCTAGTTCTTGTACCCATGGTTTTGTACACCTGCTACCATTAACTCAAATTATTTTTTTGTTTTGTATAAATAGACTTGTTTGTAAATTGTATTCTATCAGTTGATAATGCTCGCGATGAGCGAAACCGGTCCTGATCAAAAAATATATTGTGGAAATAAGTACTAAAAAATGTGTTTTTATTATTTAAAAAAAAAAAAAAAAAAAAAAAAAAAAAAAAAAAAAGAAGATATGTTAAGGCTTTTGCCACAATGTACGAGAAAATCAGATGAAACAGTTTTTTGGACTTTGTGTAAAATTATGCGTAAAGATTTCCATTTTTTACCATTTAAAATTCATTTAAATCAAGAGAGTTTGTTTCTATAAACAATTTACGCCTCTGTGCAAATGTTTATATTTTCAAAATATTTTAAAATCATTATGAGTGATGATGCCGATTTCTATTTAGACACACGAAACGAAAATTAGTTATGAGAGTTATGAAAACATCCCATGAAATAAACAGTATGGTGCACCTATCGTCATTTACTTTTTTGAAGATGAACGTAACGTAACAGTAACTGTGATAACGCTATCTCAATAGTTTTTAACATAACATAATATTTAGATGCTTTTGCATTAATAAACATGTACAATTTTTGGTAAACCAAATGAGGTATAAAATTGATAAAACATTGGTTGAAATATGAAAAACTTTAAAAAAATACTCGAATCATTGACATAAAAAGAGATAGTATAACAGTTTTTAATGTTAACTGTTACTAAAGATACACGTTCAACAAAGAAATAACAGCACTTAATCATTTTTTCGTTCTATATAAAGTTATATAAAAGTTCATTAGTAAACCATCCCGGTGAACACTCTGTATTTTCCGTTGAATTGACCAATCCAATTAATTATTCTGCGATTTATTTTGGCGTATACCGCTTTTTATTGTGTTATTATAAAATCGTGAATAAAAGATCTTTCAATAAATGTGGTTAGTGTGTGACTTAAAAAGAGGACCGGATTGGTTCTCCTGTGCAGAAATAGTCGTGTTCGATCCAAGGGTCCAAAGAAGAAAACAAAACCCTTCCGTATAATTTGGTTCCGATCCCAGTATTATCAAAGGGTACCCTAATGAATTAATCTACACCTCGAGTACCCAAGAACGCTTGCGGCATGTGAGAATTTAATGTTTTCTCGGGTTTTACTATAAAGTGTGTATTACCCAACCACTTCTCTTTCCTCACTGATGAACTATAGATTAAATAAAGTAAGCAACAATATAGTCATTCCGGAGTTACTTGACCTTTACAAATAAACCATCATATCGAAATAATGTTGAACAATAAATTTGAAATTGTAGTTTACAATAAACCTCCAACCAGTTTAGTGTATGTATGATCGTTTATTCATGCCACAAGAAATAAGAGATTTTAAAATAGCTTTGATCATTGAACATTACAAAAACAAAATATTTTTACAATGAAATGGTCTCTCACAATTTGAGTCCAATCAAACACTGTCAAAATTTTGAATGTTATTAACAGTAAAATCTTTAGAAAGAAAGTGTTAAAAAAACATGTTATATAACATTTATTTATTATTTGGTACAAATACGTTATCACAACTATAAATTTTGAGTTATTATTAGAAATTTAAACAAAAAATAACAAGGAAAATTAAAAATATAAAAATGATTCAAGGACAATAGAACGTTGAGTTAATTGTCACTTCTTGGTCGCAAGGTATTAAATTTAATAATAAAACATATTTAAGCACAAATTATAAAATATTAAATTTGAGAATTAAAAGACTTATTTTAGTTTATAATGCTCGCGATGATCGAAACCGGTCCTGATTGTTTTGTATTATATTATTGTGTAAATATAAAAAGTCAATGTTATTTTTATTTATCTAGAATGATGTTTTAGGAATACTTAAATATAAATTGTATCGTGGCAGTTTGTATGCATATTAAGCACCATGATGGATGAAATATTTTAATAAAATATTTTTAATATTTATTTCAAAAGTAAAAGGAAAACAAATTTTGACACCGTTGTTGAAAACCGTGAAAAACCGAATATTTTCATTTGAAGTTCTTGATGAATTTATTAATACTATAAAATTATGATTCACCTACGCGTGCTTCTATTTAACAAACCATGTAAGCTTTTTCCACATAAAAATGATTTTATGAAATTTTAATTCTATCATAAAACTATTTTAAAAACACAGATTTCGTGCTGAAAAAATATCTATGTTATGTTACTTTGTTAGCTGATGTAATATGAATAGGCTTTCATAACTATTTTAATTATGAAAAAACTATTTGTTTTATGGAATTTAATTATATAAGCATTATCATTTTATTACATTTATCACAGAAAATGGTCTGAATATGTACACACAGCTGCGTAACAACCTTTTCCTCACCTTTAAATTTTGTTTAAAAAAGAAGGTAATCATAGACCAATGTCATCCAATGACAATGGCTACAGTATAACCGTGAATAAATTTAGATTATACAATAAATAATGATGATGAACGATGATTAATTAACACTTTGCTGTTTGTACTAGCATAGCGATTGTGTCAATTTGGATTTAATTTAAGCAAACTGTTAGTTGTAATGGAATGTCATTTGCAAAGAGGTTGAATTGAATGTAGCAAGATTGAGGACTGGGTCGGGTCGATAAAGGACGTGCTTGCTTAGGGTGTTTGTCGATTATCATATCAAATCAGGGAACTACGCTATCGCCTATATTACCGGACCATTTTCAAAGGCGGGCCCGAGTTCGCGGAATACAAAGGATCTTTCTGATATTCAAATATTCAATAAACCATATTTCTAACTTGACTGACCAAAGAAACTACTGAATAACTTCCTCAACCATACCAATACAGCTCGTATAAGTTAACATTCTTGATGATAATATTTTCAGTGTGTTTCTCGACATTTTGTTTGATAATCATATTACTATCAAATAGAGTAAAAAAATAGTGATCATAAAATTAGAATTGTTACTCAAATACTGCATTGATTTTTTTTGAAATAAGGAAATTTTTGTGATGAATAGTTTATAATTCTTAGTCATCAAATATACAAAGCTGAAAACGCCCTCTTAATAACATCCTTTGCATTACTGTAATTGAAAACTTTTTCACGCAATATTTTTCCAGGTAAACTTGATTACAGTTGATACGTACATAACAGTCGTTTTTTAGTCGTTCTGTGATGCTTTTAAAATGAAAAAAGACCTGTCATTCATATCACAGTGAGTGAGGTATTTAACGTAATTAACTATCGCTTAGTAAACACTGTTTCGGTCACTGGAATACATTTGTTTAATTTACTTTTTACACTTTTCAAAATAAAAATTTTGTTGGTTAAATAAAATAAATTTATTTTACGGACGTATCTTAACTGAACGATAATTTAACGATATCCACTGAGGGTGCTTTATGAAATTTAAAAATCAAATTATAATTGTTCAGTCTACATTTTTATATGCTTTATCAATTACGATCATGGTTTCTTCAGACATTCAGTACTATTGCATCCGGCCAAATGTCAAAAATTGAATTAAATTACAAAAATTTGACACACTTATACTTGTATGGCTTAAGTTTTCACTTCTAGATAGAAAGGAAATCATTTCATTTTATTATCATTTTTGCTTAGTGTCAATACATATATTAAGTCGATAACGTTATTTAATATAATATTTAGATACCGTTGTTTACTTTCAATATGTTACTTCGTGATGGAAATGCATGATATTTTAGATGATAAAAACACATTTTTTGTACTATTTCTGAGGATTATGCTCGCGATGAGCACTACCGGTCCTGACAATAAAATAGATTACGGAAATAGAACTAAAGATGTGCCTTTGATATAAAAAAAAAAACAGATATGATAGTTATTTTATTTCAACTGAAATCATTGTCATTTCAAGTCTTGTTTTGACATTGGCGTGATACTGAAAAAGATTTCAGTTTGCTCATATTATAGTTTATATATATTTTGTAAAAAGAAAAGCATTCATTTTTTTCTGGTAATAAGTATTTCAATTAAATGCTACAGTTTGTTATAACTATCGCAGCTCATTTATTTTTTATTTTATTTTTAAAACAGATAATAAATATATGCCAAAAAGAAAATTTTACGAATGATGTGAAAAACTCTAAAATAATATCTACCATTACAACTTTCTTGAACAGACCAGGGTGCTCTGCGATAGTGATATACACATTTAAGATAAATTAATACAAAGAAATAACTTCAAAGTGTCATTTAAATATAAATTAATACTCATTCGTACATTTTCCTTGATTGGCGACATCTGTGCTTTACCGTGTCAGATCGTTAGGAATTATGGAGGGTAAAATTTAATGCTATTAAATCATAAAAAATACAATACCTCGTAAGTCAATTTCACCTTAATAGCAGTCATTTTTTTAATTCAATAAGTGTTTTATTATGTTCATATTTAACATATATGTAAATTATTTTCTTAGTTCTTGAACCATTGTTTTTTTTTTATACCTGGTAAAATTTCAGAATTTTATATAAATAGCCTTGTCCTAAAAACTATTCTATTAGCTTATAATGCTCGCGATCAGGGAAACTGGTTAATTAATTTATAGAATATAAAACTTTAAAAAATTTAAAAATTTTGTATTTTATTTTTTAAATACAAGGTCTTTCCACAAATAAGTGGCAGTGAATTCCTTGAGAGAAATATTTTTAACAACGCACTTTTTTATATATTTGTTTTTCAATTATATATAAAAACTTACAATCTATCAAATATGATTTTTTTATTCATAATCAAAATATTCAAATCGAAAAAATAGGAAATTGATAAGCGATTAGAAGCTCAAGTCTAGATAAATGCTTTTTGATTTAATGCTTTGAACTCTTGTGTCGAATAATACACTCATCAAGTTATTGTGATTAAATTTACATATAATCTCTAATCACTGTGGTTTGTTTACAATACACATAAAATAATATATTCGACATACTTCCTGAGTTATATTGTGGTATATTAATGAATGTACTTTATTCGGGTTGGTTTAAAGCTCTTAAACGGTAGTCAGCATCTGTTACCCATCGATAAAAGCTTCGCTAAGTGAGAGCACCGACGAAAGCTTACTGACAGAATGTACTTAGTATTTATATAAAAAAAATGATGATACTCAATATTTGATATACCATCCTGTCAGATTTAAGTTATCTCAAATTAAAGTATTTTTTAATTCTGACATTATATAATATCTAATTTATGTATAAGTATTTGTGCAATATAACTAACATTTCCTAAAAGAAGTACAAAGCAATCATTGTTAGATGAGTGTTACAAGATATTGCAAGTGAATGCCAACAAAAAGCTGCGATAAACGAGGTGTTAACTCTTGTGTTTTTACTGACGAGTCAGCCCCAATTGAAATAACAAATCATCAAGGATAAAATTAATCGGTTTGCGAACAAAATAAAGTTTAATGAAAGCACAATATTGGATTTTGTAACGAATTGAGACAAAGCATTGAAAATTTTGTTTAGTGTGTACCTAGTGTACACAAGCTATTTTGGAAAATAATTTGTACACCAAAATGTATAACGTTATTATCAAAAGATAAATATCAAGGAAATAAAATGTAAATCAATGTTGATGTTTTTATTTGTAACTATTGTTCATAGTTATAACCACTTAACATAGTGTTTGCGCGAACTTTTAGTTAATTAGTTTTATCAAGTTTAAATGATATATAATATTTTATGATTGGGGCCAGCTGAGCTTATGGCGAGATTTTTCAACAAATATATTGCCTTTCCTCTAAGATGTGACAGTATATATCTTAAAACTGGTTAAAAAATTCGTGGAAATTAAATGTTGGTTTTTCCAAAGCGTAGAACCAGTCTGCCAATGGGAATGCTTACGGTTATAGTATTAACAATTTTCAACAGTATTGCTTAGATGTCAACATATTCCATGTGGACGAGGTTGAGTTTAGGAAAGTACTATTTTTTTATGTAAAACAACACTGTGATTAAACTGTTGTCGTAGTGAGTAGGTCTATGGCTACTTATGTTACAAGTAGATTTTACATGAGCTTTCTTGGTTAACTTCTTTGCTATCCTTGTTATTTAATTCCTTTGTTTTTCAACATTTTTGCCATTGCTAAAATAATATTTTTTTAATTTGTAATTTTTGTAACGCGTATGTACCAAATAAAATAAATTGTTCAGCAAAATTTACTAATATTCTTCAGTAATGCGTTCGAGAGTATTTGAAAATATTAATAATATCATTATATTTACATGCATGTTCATATTAAAATACTGACGAAGCTTCAAATGATAGTTTCTGAATAAATTAATAGCGTATCAAGAAATCAAGAAAACACTTGAAAAAGACTTTTAGTAGAAGCATTATGCATTAGCTATCAAAACAAAATTAGCCCTTGGGAAAGCTTTCCAATGAAAGGGTGCGTTTACTATATTCAGGTCTATCTTAAATTAATGGGGTGATCAATAATATAATATCACTTTTTTATTTTAAGCACATCCAACTTCGACATAATGACCGGGCAATCCATCATTGGCCTGTGGCAGGTCGTGTTAAAAAAGCTTCGCGGTGTCACTTAATATTAGCTTTATTTAGATAATTTATAGCTTTTAAAATACGCGACACGGAATTGATGAGCCGTTTAAACTACAAGCTATAATTTAACATTAATGTTTTCTGGCTGTATTAAGTGGAATGTTTATTCATTTCAAATTTCAGTGTACAGGTATATACATATTTTCAGTAAAAGGTATTCAGCTTATATATTGTAAAACTATTTTTGTGTAACAAATGTTATTGTTTTGATAATGTTATATGTAACGATCTCCACGTGCGTAAGCTTTCTATTGAACATCAAGGATTACATATTCCAATAGACAGGCGCCTATGTATAAATTTAATGAATTAAAGTTGTCATGAAATTCATGTATGTTGCAAGCCTATATTAAATTAAATTGTTTGCTGTATTTGGATAAAAATAATTATTCTCCTACAACACAAAGTAATGTTAAACCTTGCGATACCATTTTGTTATTATTTTATCAATATTATCAAGCATTATAAAATTTCTGTGCAAACCATGAAGAATAATTTTCTAAGCCGGTCAGACGCCACGACGTGCAGGCACGCAAGCGTGATAACGAGTTTATTTATGAAAAAATATAATATTTTTAAATACTTAATAATTTATTTGAAATGAGTAAATTTTAATTAATTTAAAAAAAGTTAGAAAATAGTTCTACCGGTTGTTCTTGCTAATAAGGTAGGTATGTATATGTGGTAGGAGAAAGTTATTTATCGTGTTTTTTCTATATACATTTTATTTGTGGTTACCCTGGAAGCATTTTGCACTATTTTTAAACAATAAAGTTTATTATAAAATCACTTTTCTGTGAAAATCAATAATAACTTGAATATAAAATGATTTTCGGGTATTTTACGTGGTATTTTCATGGAAAAATCGATGATTGAAAATGGTGCCGTTCAGTAAAAAGCCATGGAATTGGCTTGGCGTCTAAAGGGTTAAAAGAGCGTTTGGTATATACATAAAAACTAACTATTCGTTGTTTTATTTCAAATTTTGTATAAACGCAATAACTAAAAATATCAACCACGTGTGTCCGTTTTTAAATTTTTTTCTGATAAAAAAAATACAGATAAATTTACCGAAAATGTTTTACAATAAAACTTTTGAAAAAGCGTACATCAAGATAATTTTTTTATATAATAGTACTGAAATGAATATATTTTTTTTTAATATCGAATTTTCGAGGTTTTTTCCTGTTGCATAACGCTGATAATTTTTAAGGTTTGTGACGGATTTGATATTACTTTATCACGGCTCAATAAATAAACGAAAGCAATGTTTATGTAATTCATTAATTAAGTGTCCATTCTTTCCTGATATTAAGGATTGAGCGAGATGTTGCCAGTCAAACAAAGAATCACAAAATAAAATATCTAGGAAACTAGCATCTCAACGGAAAGTGTAGTAAAATTTATCTTCCCAATTACCGTACAATTGATGATATTTTGAATATATTGGCAGAACAAAAGCGAGGCATTTTCCTTTGCTTTTCCACTGGCTCCTGTTTGCCGAGCGAAGCTATCTTAATTTCAACTTGAGCTTATCTTAACTGTACGCCATTAACAATGTTGACTGCCAACCTTTTGCTTTCAAGTCGTCTTTTGGAAATCTCACCCCTCTATTATGGAGTTTTATTTAAACCTCCCAATGTTTGGGGTGAAATATTTGTTACAGCCAAACTCTGAGCCTTTGATACAAAGTTTTTTATCGTGAGTACAATAAACGCGTTGTTTTGTATTAGAATTATTTGAAAAGACTAATTTTCATTATACAACACTTTCAAATAATTTTGCATCATGATCACGCAAAAAAAAGATATACATACATCACAATCATGTAAAGAAATCATTATTACTAACAGATAATATATGTGACGGTAAAAAAACAAAAGTTCTAAAAAATTTATAACATATAAAGCTGATAGCTATTTCGGCTTAAGTCCTCATCAGAGCTTCAGGTTTATAAATGTACATTTTACTATATATATATAGCTGTTAAAAGATACAAAACATATGTTTTCTTCTGTTTTAACACCATAGTGTTATAAATAGGTAAATGTACGCTTAAACATAGTTCTGATGAGGCGTACGCCGAAATAGCTATATACTATATATATCTTATAAATTTTGTAGAACTAACATAAAATATATTGCTATTTATTCACCGTGTTATAATAGATTTCCTCCAAGTAAATGCCAATTCAACCAATAATAATATATTTTTTAAATGTAGACTTTGATTTTTGTGTAAAAACATTCTATACCAATACAATGATTTATTTGAACGACTCTGGCAGAAAACGTCTTCACTGCGTTATTCATACATTCTCAATGTCTATTAACAGTATATAGTTGGTTGTCCCACCTTCACCCGTTATGTGTATGCAGTCGTTGTTACACGGCCGCCTTCCATAACGCAATACTAATAAAAAGAATCGATTTTACTCCTCATATTCTTAGCCCAATACAGAGCTGCACGGACCGATCGTTAAACCATGCGCTCGCTATTGTGCTTAAAAGAAGAGAAAAAAAAAAGAAAGAAAAAGAAAATGTCCGAGAAAAATCCGCCGTGGCGGAAGAGTTTAATGTGCTACGCGTTGAATCTAAAGACGAATCGAGAGTCTCGTTCCTCGTATGATCTTGCAAATTTATCGAATGCCTCAAAGCTGGCCTTGGTTGATACTAAGTCAGCGTGGCCTATTGGACCCGTATGAGGACGGACCACAGCAAACAGCTCTGTTCGTTCGGCATTCATCTCGGGGCAGTCCCACAGTACGTGATTAGCATCCTGATGGTTGTGTCCACAAGTGCAATCCAGCCTTTCAACCAATTTGCCCAGCCCAAATAGTTTGCCGTTGAACTTGCCATAGCCGGTTATGAATTGGCAAGCCCAGTGTCCAGGAGAAAGGCATTTCACTTCGAACCTCCAGGTTACGTTTGGGAAGAAAAGATATGTTTGGCGACCTTTTGTGGAAGCAGACCACATTGTCTGCCAGGCTGCCAAAGCTGTTCTATGCGCCAGCTGTTTTACAAATGAACGATAAGTGTGAGTAACAGTATTAAATATTTATTAGATCTATCATTTTTCCTTCGGTCATACATTGGTCATACAGTGGTACCCAAGAAATGTTAAACGACCACAGGGCCGCCCTAAGACCCGGTGGTTAGACGAGCTAACCAAGTTCGGCGGAAATACGTGGCAGCGAAGTACTACGGACCGAGAAGAATTGAGGAAGCAGGGGGAGGCCTTCATCCAGCAGTGGATCGACCCCGGCTGATGATGATGATGATAATTTTTCCTTAACTTTCAATACAAGGATTTAAAAAAAAAATATCGGTAATTCTTGTTCAAGAATCTTTCATGATAATTTCTTCACTAATAATTGACTTTTTAATATCTTATATTGTTTGTTATTATATATGTTGTAGATATTTTTATAACTGAGATATATAAAACATTTGAAACCAAATAAAAGATTGAATACTCAGTATTGTTTGAAAAAAAGGCTTGCCTTAAAAATATGATATTAAAAGTAAATCAAACACTAAGTATCATTCATGCCAATATCAATTTAAAGTCAAAATGATTAAAATTGGTTTATTTCACTATCGATGCTTTATGATAAAATGAATTTTTAGAATAAAATTTTAAATATTTGTTCTGTTTCATCGAAAGGAAATTAAAACTTCATTGAATCGAATAGTTGCATCCGTTTTAAAAACCTTTATCAATGTACCACACAGTTCCAGGAAATTGCATATTATTTCCAGTGTCAGAATTTTCAATATTCGAAAATTCTCATCAATAAATTTTTATTTTACTTGATATGATATTTTTATCTTACTATGATGTCGAGTAATGATGGTGTTTGATGGAATTTCAGTATCAAATTTATATCGTTGACACTGTTGAATTGATAAAATTATCAAATAGATGTTTATCCTTTCATTAAAGACTTATAAACAGTATTTCTTGTTTAAATAAATTATCGCATGCTATTGTATTTCATTATGATCAAATTAATATTTTGAACGTTATTTCAGAAGTTTTCTTGGATTCTAGACTTACTGTCAAAGTTTTCAATTTGAAAATAATTTCTTCTCTATATAATCGATGCGAACTTTTATTGAGTCTCGCGTGCGTGTGTTAGAGCGCTTGATGATGCCGAAACGTGAAACCCATGTCGTTAGTGACAAAACATGTAGAAATGAAGGAAAATTATGATAAGGCTTATCTTGAAAAATGAAAGTTAATGATTCGAAAAATTGCTTACTTATCCACAGAATAAAAACGCAAGTTTTTATTCAAATTGGTCTTGCAGACTAAGAGTTAAATCTTTAAGCGTTTTAACCACTTATTGCATTTGTGCGCTGTGAAACACGTTATAAACATTTTGGAAGTTGTTTTATTTTTCATCCTTCCAAAATTTTCAAATTCTTATGATTTTTTCTATATGTTAAAAAAAATAATTCAATTAATCGTAGAAACACGCAACCAAAATTTTCTATAAAGCAATGCAATATTTCGCAGAACATAGTTTGGGAAATTGTGTACTATTGTGAAGACTCATTAACGAAGCTTGCCACAATAACATACTGACAAATGTAATTACATAATATGGGAATATCTAAACAATAGCCGGAAATGAACAATCAGCGTTGATTCGACGATTAGCTACGTGATTATAACCGTTTGTTGTGAAGCATTATTGATATTGGCCAGGTGCTATAACACCGTTATCTTACCAAGCATAAATGAAGTTTACAGTTCAAACTAAACAAATTGACTAACCACCATGACTGGTTGTTCATATCTAGCAGATATTCCATGACCGTCTTCAATAATAAGGAAATGCACGGTTAACCATCTAATTGATGGTTAACCGTGCATTAGTGTGCAAATAATATATTTACAATTCGACACATGATTTTTTCCACGATTTCTGTTTAGAACGAGAATTTCAGATTCATTTAAAATTACAAACGTCACTTGTGAGTCAAATGTAAAGAATTAAATTTGAATTATTAAAACTTTTTATGATTCCACATGTTTTGTCAATAACCATCCGGGTTACGGCTTTCGATATTTTCAGGCATTTTTTTACACGGATACAACAGAACTGATTCCGTATGATAGAATTCCTGAAGATGCTGGCGAAAAATTGCTAAGCCTAGGACGTAAATGGTCGTAAGTAATTGAAATTCATCAAGCACTTTCAGTCGATATCATAAATAACATAGAATTATTCTTTTCTGTAATGACTTTTATTATTCTATTTTCTATTTTGTCATTTATTTTTGTCTTTATGATTCGATATATTTTATAAATCCAGTTTCAAACAAAAGCGTCCGTAGGGATGTCATGTACGTGCATTTAATTTATAAATAAATTAAAAAAAACAATTCATCAAAATTTACTTCGGATATTGAACCCTTTGATGGCACAATCGAAGCCACAAAAGACCTGTTCATTAGGCACTCAGATTCTGACAGCTAGCAAAGACCATGAATAAATATGAGGCATGGAGAAGCAAATGCGGTTTTGTCTACGTTTTTTGAACATACACGTGAGTCTGTCTTTTCAGCAAAATTGGAAATAACAACGCTTAAGTTTGGTTTATATGTTTATAATATATGGAGACAATACCGACATCTATAATAAAATTAAATCACAATACCCGGCTTGACTGGTTACTACATAAATGTAATGGAAAAAAACTATTAACAAAACAAAGAGTTTTAGGTGACGCAAGAAAGTGGTTCTTTGCCAATATGACACCATTACGTATTGGTTTTGAAATTTTGTACGTTTTTACAAGTTTTTCCACTAATGACCTAGGTTTCGTCAGGAACTCTATGTCAAGAATTCAATGTATAAATTCTGTTGCACCTGTTTGATAAAAAGCTTGAAGAATTTGAAAGGCAAAACCCTGATAAGATTTTATATAAATAATATACTTTTTATAAGGAACACACCTGTTTTCAATTTCCACCTCAAAGCTTAAGTTAACACAATGTTCGTCTCATCACATTACATCGCGAGTGAAAGATGCAACAAAAAAAAATCTGAAAAAAGCTGAATAAAGCTCCACTTGGTACGCGGTATTTTCCAAATGCCAATCTTATACAAGTTTATTGTTTTCTTTCAGCAAAGGTACAAATAAATCTCGCGATATATTATTCTTCCCTGGGAGAGTTTTTCTTTCTCATTTTCTCGCGAAAAATATTAGTCACTTTGAATGTAGGTAGGTATGCGAGATTTATGGGTTGCCTTTCTAGTGAGATTTGTAATAATTCAACTTTTTTTGGACAAGGGCTGATAGAATAAAATTGCGCGGAAACGGGAAATATATATTAGGCGCTTTTTACGTACTCTTTGGTAATAAAATAAATGTTGCCGTTTTGGATGGCTTTTAAGTCCAATTATGATTTAGCGTTATCTGTGCTTAACATAAAAAAATCTTCTTGTTATTAAATTTGGTTCAATAAGCAGTAAAAGTTTTTCTTTTTTAGTAATTTTATTACTGAGCCATTGAATTATTTCTCATATTATTTCTACGTTGTGTTTCGTTGATTTCTATAAATGTACCAAAATTATTTAAAATTTTTTTGTTTAAGTACAATTAATTCTATTTTGAGTGCTCTTATAAGCAGCGCCATTTTTTTTTTCACTTCCAGAGGAAAATAGAATTGCATATAAAGAAAACTCGAACGCCCCTGAGGTTAAGACTTCTCTAGAGTTAAGCGCTCCATGGAATAATAACAGAGTTCAAAAATAAATGACATGATTATATTAATAATATATAACACATAGGCCGCTTTATACTTTTTCTAATTTTTTTTCACAACACACATACTTGGATTATAATTATTTCCATACGTTTAACTGTTCTTCATTTGAAATTTTGTTTAATTTATTGTAATGGTCTAGTTAAGTACTAAGCAATTTAAACAATTGACTATTATTAGCATTTTGGTTTATTTATCTCAGAACAACACATAAAACAGTAAGATATTCATATTTAAATAATACTTAATAGCTTCGATGCCAGAATAAGTGAAATAATAATATTCTTTTCTTCAAAAGTATATAAAATTATGATTAAATTTTGCTTAATCAATTACAAAATATAAATAAAATATGTGTTAAATACTTTTTTATACTTTGCTGTAGTAAATATTTCTTTCATAAAATTTTTACCAATGAATGATACTTCACGCGTTAAAAGAGATTCCATTTTATAATTTTAATCAAAATGCTCTAGGTCTTCATCGGATAATCGTAACTCAAGTGATATATATTTTGGTTTCTCGTTATTTTTTTATTATTTTTATTATAAAGCAATCGATAATATATCATATGTAGTATTATTTTGACACGTGCTTACAATTAATTCTTGGTGAAAATTTAGGTTATGTAAAAAAAAATTGATTTTGTTTATTGTAAACATTGTCATTATCTGTTTTTTTGTAATGTCATTTTAATAGTAAAATCGCTTAAAAATCTTTATTTTTTCATATTAGATGAAAAGGTTCAGCAATTAAAAAAAGCTCGCTTAAATAAATTTATTTCTACGGCGTCTGTTTTATTCAAATGACAAAAAAGCTTTTTCCCCTTCACCCCGACCCAATAATAGCATTTGAAATACGCGTATGGTCGGAATTATATATATGTAAGGAAAAGTCCGACAGAAGATCAAATACCTACATTAGAAGTCTGCATAACTTTGGTGAGCAATATTGCGAGAGGCAAATGTGATCCACACAAAACCACTTTGGTCACGTCTTTCCGAAGCAGAGCTTTCACAGTCACAGAGCTTTACAACGACACCCCTACAGCATATCATCATTGTTCCATTTTGAGTTTTAGCAACTCATTCGCGTGTTGGTCTTCGGATCAATATTATGTAAATTGCATTCTATTGCGTTTCTGACACTAAACTTTAAGCTAAGCGCACTGATGTAGTCGAATTATAGATTATGATTGTTTCAATCAATTTGGTATTGCTATTCTATGTATTTTGTTTGTATTTATTTTTTTATATTATTTTGAATACATAGTTAACAGATGAATTAATTTTAATGAAACTTCTAATGAAAGTTGTTTATTGTCATAATAATTTTCTTTTACATAATTATCAATCTATTTTAGTTTCATTCATTTAACTAGGATATATTTTTTACTGAGTATTATTAATTTTTATAGTTTTGTTTATTATCTCGAATTGTTATTTTTAATTGCCTTAAATTTGAGTCTTGTGACCTCTTTACATTTTCACATGCTTTATCACTCACGAACCGGGTTTGGCCTTTCGGCATCTTTAGGTATATATGACAGGTATTTATCGCAGATGTTTTCATAAATAAATATGAAACAATACATACTCTAAGCTTATGAACTAAATCAATTGATATCGGTATTACTTTTGAGAACAACCTATTTGTTTATAACTACATTCAAATTTGAAGTAAAAACCTTTTCAAAAATAAAATTAGAATTGTGAGATTTAAAAATGATGAGAATTAAAAAGTGAGGAAGATTTTTTAGCCTGAACAATTTTAATTCGATATTGAAAATCCATAGTTTATATGTTCGAGATAACTTTTTAAGATGTTGTGAACATGAATTGTTCGTTCTTCCAAAGTAGAGAAACAGTCTGCTGATGGAGATGCCAATGATAAGAGCATAAAAAATGTTCAACATTTTTGAATATTCACACATTTTATGTGAACGAGATTGAATTTAGACGAATACTATATTTTAATGTATCAAAGTAGATTTTGATCGAGCGTGCTTGATATATCTCCAGGTTATTTTTTCATTTCGTTTACAATGTTGCTTTTCATAAATCTTTTCTACATTGAAAAAACCAATCAACTTTCAATTTGTGATTTTTGTCTTATATACGTTCAAATAAAAAAATGCATACAACAATGTATTTTTTTTACAATTCATTTTATTTTCTTTACTCCGTTATCAAAAGAAAAATATTTTAAATGCTTAGTTAGGTCAATGACGAAAAACAGAGATTTTACTATTTCACTCTAATTGTTCTTATAATTTGTAATTATTAAATCATTTTCTTTATAAATAGCTTTGTTTTTGGTTGCATTGAATCAGTCGAAAACGCTAGTGATAATCAAAATCAGTTATGATCTGAATCACTTGAAATTGTGGAAATAGTATAAAATATTGTCTTTTAATATTTAAATATAAATCGATCAATAAATTTTTGCACACTAGGTTTAAAATCTGAGAAAACCGAAATTGAAGTAAATGACGTCGTTTAATTGACTTAATACATTTAAAATTATGGTGAATATTTTTTTAATAACGATAGTTTAAGAGGCTTTTTATATAGAATGAAATTTTATTAGTATTTTTGGAAGATAATCGATATTGACAATTAAAATAACCAAATTTTAAAATTGTTTTCCTCAAACGACTGTTATATGTATAAAACAGCTCGAGAGAAGTGCCAACTCACAAGAGACAGTACCATAGCGAATATTTCTCGCTAGACGCTGAGAAATTTAGCAAGAACGAATCTCGAAAATAAAACACTTCAGAAATACTTGAACGACATTGAATTTACATTTCGAGTGCTTAATCGATTTTCCAACAAGATATGAGATCCAGACAAACCAATATAGCGCCATGTACAAGAATTTATTTGATGAAAATTTTTGTTGTTATGATAGCAAAATGTATATACTTTCATATATTTATTTTTATCATCATATTTATTGCAACATCATACACCTAACAAAATAATAAGCACTAAAAACTTTATCAAATTTAAAAAGATGAAGGCACTCTTTGTTTTATAAACTAGTCAATAATATTTATTTATTTCTTCTCTTATCCACTATTACCCCTTTAACTTTGCACCCTTATTTAGAAGGGATCTATTAGAGGAGAGAAAGAGATCAATTCTGGATTCGAGTTTTGAAATTAAAAAAAATATAAGTTTCGGTAAATATATTTTATTTGCATTGCCTGTAATAAATATAAATGCAATTAATTTAATTGGTTGATTAGAAATCATTCAATTTGACTATATTTATGTTTTTCCATCTTCAAAATACGATGATTTACGGGTCAAAAGTAGATTGTGATTGTATCTGCTACGGATGTCATTAGGGGAAGTTTTCTTTAGGACAACGTTCTCCGATTAACTTTGGATTTTTGTTAAAAGTTAAGGTGATAGGTGTATTTAAAACTCTCACTTTCCCATATTGTGGCCTATCCTTCAAATTTATCTTACGAAAACAAGTGGTTAATAATATTTTCTCGTAGAAAAGTTCTGTTAAGATAATTAGATAAAGAAAACTTGCTCAACATTGAGAATATAGAAAACGGATATACTTTGAAAAATATTTTTAGAGAATTCGCGCTTTGTTAATGTGCATTTATCAGTTTCAAGCCTTTCTGTATGATTGAACATTTAATAGTAGATTTTACCTCATAAAAATACCAGACAATTATATGGATTAATTTATTAATGGCATATTAAATTACACCGGAATTTTTTTAGATAAATGTAATACCGCAAAAGCTCTTTATCAGCTTATGGCTTACCATTGGTCTTTTAGAGCTTTAGAGTTATCGGCATAATTTATTAAAAGCTAAAAAATTTCAAATGTGCAATGGTGTTAAATAGTCGATTTTTCTGGCCACCAAAAGATAAGACATATTTGATGTTGATGATAATTTTACCGAAAACTTCTTTGTTGTGAAGAAATATATTGTATTAAAAGTAAAATATAATATTATATTTATTCATAAAAAAACACATGAAAGCAGTGTATTTCTCAAATTAAAAAAAGCACGCCAGATATGTATAGAAGCACTAAAAATTTACTTTTATTAATTAAAAATAAATTTATCATGTTAATAAATATTGTACTTTATTTCTCATCGCATACTTTACCTGTATTTTTATAGCCTCTCTGAACATGTGTACAAAACGTTTTTTTAAATTTAAAATAACAGTGTATTTTACTAAAGGCAGTATACGTTGCAATACTTTTTCTTTTTAATACCATTTCAGCGATAGAATTTTAAATTCAACCTCGCTAAACATACGAAGCAAACGCACCGTTAAAAGCGTTTAAGAACGTTAATTATTTTCAAGCGAGTAAAAAAAAAACTTTCTACGATAATATTATGAAAACGGCATTAAATAGATTTTTGTTCCTTCTGGCGTGAAGTAATCATAATTTAATTTAATCCTTTGTTTAGAAATTCTCGCGAAAGCTCCTGTTCAAGGGAGTAATTCGTTTAAGCGACTTACATACGTACCGATATAAGTGTGACTCAGCATGTGTAGGTATCTAGGCTTCTACGCTTCTACGCGCCTCTACGTAATTATGGGTACTATGTATATAGACATAAAAATTGCTAACTTTTGTGTGATATTATTAAGAGATAGTAATATTCCCTTAGTGAAGAAAACTTAAACACAAAAAGGTGTTTTAAAATACATTACAAAGGCAAATCTTTTCACATCGATGTTTAAACGAATTAAACACACATTTTCAGACATTGGCTAAATTGAATATTTTTTTTACAAATACAATATTTTTCACACACACATTAGTCGTTTGCTTTCTCACTTTTTTGCTCTTAAGAATTTTTTACACCGGCATAGAAACAAGAACATTTTTGAAGCATTATTTTATTAAGTCTATTCACCAATATTTGTGAAAAAGTTTCGGTGTATGGGTTTAGTCAAACTTTGATACAATTGTGATGATTGGCCTAAGTCATGTTTTTATAATTCATTGTTTCTACTTATTTACGAAATAATAGAAATAAAATAAAATTGTTGGTCAAATGTTCATAAAAGCTTAAAATTAACTCATACAACCCATCAACTCCAAAAGGTACCAAGAGCGTGTTTTATTGTGTTATTGTATTTACCAACGCCACCACGCAGTTTTTCTTTTGGAATTTTTATGATTTTTTTTTTGCTTTCGAATATATGAATTACATATTTCAAGCTATACTTGATTACTAAAAAGTTTCAAAATTGAATTGTTGAAACGACATTTAATTTCGTATGTTTTATGACTTATAGCCTAGACTACCAAACAGTTAACAATTTGCTTTGTTTATATATATTTTAACTGTTGTTATTTATTGTGAAAATCTTTCATCACAAAGTTATAAGACTTTATTTTTTTAAGATTATTTATTTAAAGGTTTGAAAGTCATTAAAGACATTATTGAGAATCTAGCAATTCCATTGCATCCATATTAAAAAACTGCTCTAAAACGTCAAAAGGTAAAAAGTCGTGAGTGACAAAATTTTTTTTTTTATTAAGCACCCAGTTGATATTGTGAAATATAAAAAAAGCATTTGATAAAAAGAAGTCCTAAATATTTTAAATACATTTGATGATGAAAAGTGTTTTTGAATAAAAATATACCAGCAAAGTGTTCCAAGTATCTATAAAAGTTGTTCTCTTTCAATTGTTAAATTCCTCACGAAAACTACTTTCATAAGGAATCCGTTTCGTAAGAAAAACCAACTGAATTTTTAAAAATACATTTAAGAAATAGAAAGTAAATTGTGCAAGCACATTAATTTTACAGTCAATAAATGTGTTTTAAATGCCGAATTAGCAAGAACCTTATTATTTAAACATAATTAAAATGTGTTAGGCAAGTTAATCTTCCATTTTCTCGCCATCTGTTTCAAGTGGGACTAAGTGGATAACCATAAAAATGACCATTAAATGGTATAAAAACGATTAAGAAAAGAGCTTGGTTTCATTTATTCATGATGTCCTTTGGAAAATATTTTATTTTACTGTTTTAACTCAGTTAAAATATTTCAAGCGTATTGTTTAAGCAGCATAAATAATCATAAATAAAAAGAATATTCTACTGAAAAAATAATGAAAAAATCTTGTATTAATACTTTAAAAAGCTCAATGCTTTAAAGTTGTTGGTTGCGTGAATTAGGTATAATAAACATATGTATTTATTTTTATGAAATAAACGATTATTTGAAGATTAGTAGAAGAAGAAAAAACACACATATATACAAAATTTCATACAATCAAGTAGTTTTGGTAGTGTTAAGTTATCAAAACCATTTCTTACAATTTAATATGATACATAGAACGTTTTGCTGATATAAATATGCAAAAATAGCATTAGTTTTTTTATTAACAATGAAAAATGAAAATTATAATTCTTTCGGATAGTTTCGATCATAATCAGAATGAAATTTAAAGATTAATTTATTTATTGATTGAATTGGCATTCACTTGGTAGAACTCCATTATAACATGGTGAAAAAAATAGCAATGTTCTATTCAAATTTTTGTTCTACAAAATTATTAAAAAAAAATATAGTTGATAGCTATTTCGGCTCACGCCATCGTCAGAACTATGCTTGAACTAACATTTGCTTACCTATATATAGCTGTGTAGAAAAGGTACACAATACATCTTCTCTCCTGTTTTAACGGCCTCGCTTGTTACTTTCTCACAATAAAACTAAATTTTCAAAAATTGTAAATGAAACAAAAGGCGGCTATGACAATAAGTTCACATATGGGACGGAAGTGGTCATTACGGAAGCAAATCAGACCACTCCCCAGGGATAGGTTGGCCTAATGGGGACGCTATTATATTAGTTTGTTCGTTAAGAATCCTATGTGATAGTTGATGTCAATTGATTTCCAGCTGCTCAAAAGCGGTCACCTACGACCCTTACTGCAAAGATGCAAACACTTATGCGCTGAGTTTGAATTTATATTATGTGACTCCCTTATAACATGATTAGCGAATTGTGAATCTGTTTTTTACTATTGAATGATATTATATGTTCCTTAGTTCGAGTAGATATACTCCTACCTGTCTGTCCGGTGTAAACGGATAAACATGAGCCACAGGACATTTTATAAATACCGCTTCTGTCCAGTTTATTAATTTTATCTTTACTATTTTTAAGATGTCTGCCTAAATTATTGTTGACCTTTTGATACCATTCATCAATGATTACATTATTTGGTGTTCTACTGGCATCCGATGTAAGGATCTAGGTAGAAACAACTTTTTTATCTATATTTTTAATACCTATAGAAAATCCTTCTGATAGAATAGAGTATTGTAAACAATAACAGTATTTATAATATATTAATAAAAATATTTGTAATAAAATAACTCGTATTTTAACTTATTCATTTTTATGTGCCATTCGTTTAAAAAGTATTTAATACATTATAATAACTTAGTTTGGTCTCATAAATTATTACAAAAAGATGACTAAATGGGTGAAAGATTGTTAACTTTATATACATATATATATGTTCACGACAATTTATAAATGATATTATCAGTTATTGTCGTTTCTATATAAATGCTGAAATAATTATATTTTTTATTGCTCTAAAGTTTTTTAAAATAAATTAAGCTTTGGAAGTTTATCATTTTATTAAAAAAATATTAAGTTGTCTTTCAGGTCATATACAAAGTTCTGGAATAATATTTTATCTCCATATTTATGCAAGTAGATAATATCCCTACATAAGTACTAAGTATTTTGTTTATTTTATAATATACTACCTTTCGCAGTGACAGCTTAAAAGCTCTACAATACATGAATCCGCAAATTTATACGCGCTTTTAGTTATTTTTTATACCATCAACATAAAGAGAATAAATACAGTGAATAGTCGAACGGCATTTTCCATGACACTGCCTCATTAAATTCACGTATGCGAGTCGGAAAACACTTACATTTTGCACGCTTCACTTAATTAATATACGCAAACCAAATTTTCTGTTCAAACTTTTAGACCTTCGTTTGTAAATACGATTACTAATGACCCTAACTAAATTTGCATTTTCGGACCTAAGCTAAACAAACGAATGTAGATTCATGTTAATTATTTTTTAAAAAAGATTAAAGTTTATATTGTTTAACAAAGTATGTGAAATAAAACAAAGTTTTAATATTTTTAGTCAAAACGTGAAAGAAAAGTTTTTTCACGGACTTTCAGTGATATTTTTCAATACCATGAATTTAATTAACCCAACATACAAATTTTATTGCCATTTAAACGTTAAATGGGTCGTCAAAATAAATAATCAACAGGTTAATTTTAACCGCCAAAGTCGAAAGATTTTTTAAATTTTAATGCAAATACTCCATTACACGATTTTTATTTATAAATTCTATGACGATAAAAAACTATATAATTATTTCTATGTAAAAATTAGGACACAAAATTTACATAGATTTAAATTTCATTGTTGAATTAATTATAAAACTATATTATTTGTAATCCAATTTTGGACTAATTTTTATTTGCAAAAATTCATCAAACAAGCTTCACATAAATGGGAATTACATATTTTGTTTTATTTAGCGCATAAAGAAAGTAAAATTTACCCAAACCATGCTACAGTTATATTATATGTAATAAAACACATACGGCACGTAGATTGTTATTATTACTGCGGTTCACACGAAAAAGTAGATGAACTCAGGAACGATATAACTATGGCTGATTACTGTCAACAGAAGCGCATTGTCTAACCATTATATGGCATTTTCAAAATCAATCTTAGCTATCTCAGACGCTGAGCCTAGAAACAACACATCGATAAAAATCTTCTTGTGACCATCAATTGTTTTTTTTTTCAGAATCTGTTAATATTGTCGCCAGAGTGTCTAATAATCATTGATTTACATATTCTGCTAATAAAGAAAAGACTTTATCCATTCCCTGTTTATCCACATTAAAGGTATTCCAACATTTGAATTGCGGAATTTTTGGCTAAGAAAATATTTTAATATTTTGTAAAATATCATAAAAATTCAATCAGCTTTCTCAACAATAAAGACGTTAAAATTTAATACATAAAAGTCTATCGATTAACTGTATAGAAAACTTAAACAAACAAGCTGAGATATTACGAAGGTTGCTCTTACACTCTCGTAGTGTGTGGATGTGTTTTCGATCTCTCTGAGGCATAAAGTGTTTACATTGTGTTACAGTGAAGGGTTTTTTTTTTTGTTTCTAGTGTCACTTAGTCGTTGCTGAATATTAATTCAGCAACACTGAATCAATGAAACAGTGCAGTGCTTGTTAAAGCTTAAATACAAATTAAAGACTTTATAATTAAGTGTTTGAATCTGTATACGAAATATTCATACACTCGAGAAGACCGGCGTGTCGTAGGTGACACTCTCTACCTGGAAGGACACACCCATCGCCCTTCGAGACAGTGGGCTGGCGTTGACGGTCACACACTGACCGCTCAGGTTTTTTCCCACCCGAACCCAACACCAGCTATCCTCAAACTTTTCCCTTTCAATTATTTTTTATTATTAGTTTTTTTTCTATTACTTTTCGTATTGTTTTTTTTTTCATTATTATCATTCTTTTTGCGTAGTAGAGAAGGAAGCAATATATATATGTTTCTAATGTAAATCTATATTTTAAACGAAGAACATTATGGCAACCCCTATTGCCACCCCTCGAAGTAGTCGCTGTACTTCGAAAAAAATGGCGGAATGTGAGTGGATTTCTAACATGCCACCACCAAAAAGTGATTTAGAAACCCTGGTTTCTAAACACACTCTGTGCTCCACAGCAGTACACTCAGAGCTTTCTGGGAGCGCAAAACTTCCGCAGAGTCTCATGGAGTGCGTGATAACGATGCATCATGAGATGCAAAAGCTGGTGGCCAGAATGGCAATTATTAATGCGATGGAGCTAGGCAAAAATGAAAGTCTAGTATGCAGCCTTCAAAAGTTAAAAGACGTGGAGATTTCTCAGCCACCTCCTGTTCGAAACAGCTGGGGCACGGTTGTTAGCAAACACAGCAAGCGTCCAGATGATTCACAACAAAACTGGCCTGCTATGCCGCATCCGGGCAAAGCCCGGCCTGGAGTCTTCTTCTTCCCGAACGAAGAAGGAAAGCAATCGGCGGCAACAAAGGCCACAGTCAAAAAATCCATCGCTCCCTCTGTACTAGGTGTACAGATAACTGGAGTGAAGATGATGAGAGGCGGCGGAGTTATTGTGCACCCCAGAACCGAAAATGAGGCGAAAAAACTTCTGGAAGCCCCCGAGCTAAAAGAAGCCGGATTGAAGGCTCCACTTGTGGTTAAAAAGCTGCCTAAAGTAATTATTTTTAATATGGCGACAAGCACCACCAAGGAGAGTCTTCGCGAAGGCATCGAAAAGTCCACGAAGGAAGCTACTACGCTTTCAACCGAGGCTTATAATTCTGTGCTACTTAGCCATAAAATGGGACCACGTACTGGAAAGTGTCACTTCGTAGTGACAGTTCCAGCAGCTGTTCGGTCAGCCCTTATTAGGGATGGAAGGCTTTTTATGGATTGGGAGTCGTATCCGGTGAAAGACTTCGACGGCGTTATTAAGTGCAATAATTGTTTTTTTATATGGACATATGGCAAAAGCGTGCACAGCGAGTGAAAAAACATGAGGCCACTGTGCGGAGATCGGGCACGATAGGGCTGATTGTCCGAAGAAAACCAATGTTTCCAAGTGTGCAGCATGCCATAAGCACAAGAAACCGCATGATCACTCGGTAAGTAGCGTAGATTGTCCCGCGCGACAATATGCCACCTTAAAGGAAAGAAATCAAACGGACTATGCATCGCAATGACTCTCTACGGACAGCTAAATGTAGGGAAAGGAAACGCTACGACTGCGGAATTAACAGAAATAATACAGGCCGTGGGCATCGATGTGGTGCTCGTGCAGGAATCTTATTCCTGGGGGGCTAAACGAGGATTCACTGGGGGGCGACTGGTGCATAAAGACCCTAAATCTAAATCATGCATATTCGTAGCGAATCCTGATTTGGGGGTTTTGCACTTGTCGCATCTCTCAAGTGAGCGAACGACGGTGGCGGAGATAACGGACGTTATAGGAAATTCCATAGTTGCGATCTCGTCCTACTTTCAATATGGTCTCCCAACGGATGTATGCGTGGCAGAAATTGACCATATATTATCCAATTGTCCCGGCAGTAATTTTATATTCGGTGCAGATGTCAACGCACAGTCCTATCTTTGGGCTCCTGAAACCTCACTAAGACCGGGCTGCCCAGAGATGGAGGAATTGATCGCCAAGCATGACCTGTCGGTTGCCAACGACCCGAACAGCCCTCCCACATTCGTTCGCGCAAATGGTTCATCCCACATCGATGTCACACTTTCGTCTAGTGAGATTGTTTCCCGCATCTTAGACTGGAAAGTCCATACAGATTCTTAAGCCAACGATCACAGACTTATGACAGACATTTCAACTGGCTCTACCAAATGGTCTGTGCCTACCAGATAACAACAATAGCTCTCGCAGGCGTTTTAAAACGAAAGGAGCAAACTGGGACGAATTCGACTCGGAAATGATGCGAAAACTGGACCGTTCAGCTAGGGTCTCATTTGGTGAAGAACACTCTACTGTGTCACAACTGATGCACAACGTTATCCAAACAGCAGAAGAAAAACTTGGCCGCATATCCGAGAGACCGCAAAATCTTTCCCCATGGTGGAAACCAAAGCTCACTACGCTGCGAGACAAATTTAGAAAAGCCAGAAGGAAAGTTCAAAAAGCCCATAGTCAAGCGAGTAAGCCCTTATCCGAAAACCACCCTCTCTGTATCGCACATCGGAAAAGTCGGCATTCTCTAAAAAAAGGCCATAAATAAAGCTAAGAGAGATTATTGGAGAGATTTCGTCTCGAAAATGGGTGGCTCGAACCCATGGGGACCTTCTTTTCGTGCGATGAAACTAAGTCTTAGACCTAGTCAAAGCTTATCTGCCATCGTACGTCCAGGCGGTGGATATACTAACAGTGCGGAGGAAACTGCCTCTGTACTTTTGGATGCACTCATACCTCAAGACAACCCTACTCGGGATGATGAGCGATCGACGCAAGCTCGCATAGCTGCTAGATTGCCTCTCCACACCCCTCACAGTCAACCACCTACATCACGCGAAATCGGTGTGATCATTTCTAACCTACCCGAGGGCAAGGCCCCAGGCCCAGACTGTATAGACAACGCGCTAGCACAAAGGGTCTGGTATCTTGCATCACACGAACTCACCACGATCTATCAAGACTGCATAACGAGCGGCAAATTTCCTGACTGTTGGAAGAAGGGATTGCTTGAGGTGATTCCCAAATCTAGTAATCACCCTGCAAGTAACCCAAAGGCTTATAATCCAATTACACTCCTGCCCACACTGGGGAAGGTTCTAGAAAGACTGATATGCACCAAACTCGAAACGCACTTAAACGAAAACTGCCCTATTTCGAATAGACAGTTTGGATTTCGACCCGGTAAGTCAACTGAGGACGCAATACGTTTTGTGATGACAACAGTAGAAAGCTCTTGCAAGAAGCTAGTCATCGGCAAATTTTCGGATAATGCCTGAGCGTTTGACAATGCGTGGTGTCCACTGGTACTGGCAAAGCTGAGGCTTAAACAAATACCTGGAAACCTATTTGCATTAATACAGAGTTACTTTAGCAATAGGGAGATAGAATACAAATCTGGTCTCACCAAAACTATCAGGAAAGCTACGATGGGGTGTCCTCAGGGCTCCGTCCTCGGGCCACTGCTTTGGAATATTTTATTTGATGATCTTTTGTCCTTACCGTTGCCATCGGACTGTACAATTATTGCTTACGCCGATGATGCTCTTCTGTTGGTCGAAGCGAATAGTCACGCTGGCCTTGAACGAGCTGCAAGCGGTGCACTTGTAGATATTTTCAAACGTTAAATAAACTGTCATTTGCTCCTGCCAAGACGGAATCCCTCCTTTTGAAAGGAGGTACAAAGCTTGACATTTCAAAAAGGTCTCCGAATATTCGCATGGGCGACTTCTCTGTACGTGTCTCTAAGCAAGTCAAATACCTTGGCGTTATCCTCGATGACAAATTGTCATTTCAACACCACGCTCAAAGAATTGTAGAGAACGCTAGTATGGCATATCTCCGTATATGCAAACTGGCTGGCAAAAACTGGGGGTTCAAAGCTCGTGCGCTTAAAATAGCGTATGGTGCTATTTTTATGGGGATAGCCGGTTATGCATCTAAAGTTTGGCATTCTAGAGCAAAGATCGGATTTGTAAAGAGAACTTTGGTGAGTGGACAACGAACTGCTCTGATTTCACTCACTTAAGCGTACAGGACTACTTCGACGGTCCTAGTCTGGCGTACTACCTGGACCTGCATATAAAAGTACGCGGTGCAATAACTCTTCTTTTAAAGGGTATTCATACAAATATCTAGGGCGTCCCTCTGGCGCCGCCCCTTTTGCAAAACATACCAGACACTCACACTTATCGTTCATTTGTAAAAATGTTGGCGTATAGAACAGCTTTGGCAGCCTGGCAGACTAGGTGGTCTGCTTCCACAAAAGGTCGCCAAACAAACTTTTCTTCCCAAACGTAACCTGGAGGCTCGAAACGAAATGCCTTTCACCTGGACACTGGGCTTGCCAATTCATAACCGGCCATGGCAAGTTCAACGGCAAACTATTTGGGCTGGGCAAGTTGGTTGAAAGGCCGGATTGCACTTGTGGACACAACCATCAGGACGCTAATCACGTACTGTGGGACTGCCCCGAGATGAATGCCGAACGATCAGAGCTGTTTACTGTGGTCCGTCCTCATACGGGTCCAATAGGCCACGTTGACTTAGTATCAACCAAGGCCAACTTTGAGGCATTCGATAAATTTGCAAGATCATACGGGGAACGAGACAATCTCGATTCGTCTTTAGATTCAACGCGTAGCACATCATTTATATCATAGCACATCAGGATTATCAGTACGCAGATACACAGGATACCTAATATCACGTAGACTAAGTGGCTGAGCAAGTCACATTTTTTTCTTTCTTTTTTTTCTCTTCTTTTAAGCACAATAGTGCATGGTTTAAAGATCGGTCCGTGCAGCTCTGTATCGGGCCAAAAATATGAGGAGTAAAATCGATTCTTTTTATTAGTATTGCGTTATGGAAGGCGGCCGTGTAACAACGGCTGCATACACATAACGGGTGAAGGTGGGACAACCAACTTATTAGGAAATATCAGTATTTAGCCGATTAAGATTCGGCATATCTCTAGGTACGTTTTTAAAGCTCGAATTTTATATAAAAATCATTATGATAATATGAAAAATCCCGATGGTAACGAAATGATGTGGTGTCTATTCAAGAATTCTCGCAAACACAATATGTGCAGTACCAACTCATTTCGAGAAATCTCATTTGAGCTTCGAAAATTAAGGACTTATTTTACTATTCTCAACAATGTTAAAAAATATAACAACTCAAACTTTTTTTTAGATTATGAAAAATTGTATAAAAATTTAAGCCATTAACTAATAATGCAGACAGAAAGAAATAATAATTTCGAAAGCTTAAAAAAGCTCGTGTGTTAACAATGTCCAGAATCGGTGTTATGATAACCATAGGGGAGCGAATAGAAGAAAATATTTTGATGTTACAGGAAGTGGTCTGTTACAGGAATACTTTCTGAAATAACGCATGTTTGGAAATGGGTACTTTAGTATATACTTTCCCGCTGTGCAAGACCACTAAAAAAAGCGTTCGATTGGCTTTAAGATAAATCATTCATGTTGACAAATGGTTAAGTCACTACATTTTCTCACAATGCACTGATGATTTGAAATGTTACTTTTGTTTTCTTAGCAGTTTTTTTTAAGTATACATTGAATAAGAATGTTAGTCTAAAATTTCACTGTTATGTATAACAAATTTCAAGTTCTCGTTACACCAGTATAATAATTATTAATTGTCATACTTGCAACTTGAAATAACACCAATGTCCTACGCAAAGCTTCCTGTGCATTTAGTTATTTTAGTTTGGGCAATATACATTTATAGGGGTTTATTATTGTACCAAGTCGACCCTCGATACAACAACGTCGCAGTCAGCCGCAGCACCTGAGCCCTGCATTAATTAACAAGGGCACCTGGACACGCCGGCCGCAAGCAATATTTGTCAAAGCCTCTCGTTGTTGTTTGGCACACCTCGCGTTCATCGGGCTAACACTGGTTTGGGTGAACGAGGTATCGGAATTGTTTTCTGAAAACCGAGAAACTTAAACAAACTCAAATTATTGATAGTTTTAACTAGAGTAAAATATTCCAACGATTCAAATACAAACACGACACTTCCCACTTTGCCTTACGGACGTAATAATTTATGAGTTATAATACGATTCAAGACGTAAATTTAATATAATCTGTAAACTAAGCCGTCTAGTTTTTTTATACACGTTTTCGTTGTACGTTTAAATGTATGAATCAAAGCACCAGTCAAAACTTTTCTATAGTTACGACAAGAACAAATGCGTTAACTGAGCTTTTAGATGCATTACTACCTGCACCGTTAATGCATGCAATATTGGATATTATTTTTCCTTTCATCATGGAAAAGTCAAGATATTAGAACTACCTAGCACATAATTGTTATATTTTTGTAGTTTTTTTTTTTAACATCTTTACGGTATACCTTTTATACAGCTTATTGGAATTAAACATAATTTTGATGTATTAATTAGACAAATAGAATGTATATACTTCGAATACATACATTCTATTTATAGTTCTATGAATAAAAATTTAAGGCAACATCTCTCCGCAAAAAAGTTGGGTGATTTTTTTCAGCTTTCCATTGCAATTCAATCTATGTTAACCGCTTGCCTTTTATTGAAGTAAGTTTTTTTATTATTTTATTCGTATTTATCAACTATTTTGATAATCAGTTTATATTTCATCCATATTTCTATTATAAATAATAATCAGATATTTTTATAAATATACAAATTAAAAACTATTTTATTTACACATGTAACATTATAATAAGTTCAATGTTTCGTTAATTGGAAATTATGCAAAAACCTAATATGCTTTGTTCCGTAAACGTTGTGTTACATGAAAGATTCAATAACAATACAGTTGCACCTTTTTAATGTATGAAATAAACGACTAAGAATTGTATACAAAAAAAAATGTTTCAAAGAAGCTAAATATCCGTCATGATTCTGAATTAAAAATAATTTCCAAAACAATCTCACATATATGCGACTATTTATATGAACATTTTTTTTTCAAATAAATAAAAGCTCTGTACACAATCGATATATTTATATTCTAAAAACATTAAGCTTCAATGGTTAAAATACAAATTGGAGCTTTAAAAGGATAAATCGTAAGTTTATGTAAGTAGCTAAGGCTATAAGAGTATTTCTCTGTACTGGACGATTTTCCACTTTCGTCTCATAGCAGTTCCAGATGAAAATAATAACAGCATTAGAACGAACAAGCAGTGGACGAAAGGCTCCATTATAATTTCCTTAAGTCGTCTTTTGCCGTGACTAATCTTGAGTAATCCCCGCCCTGATGGTTTCACCACTCATTCTTCTTAATGCATTTTTTTTCTCTATTTTCCAAGGATTTTCAGTATTTTTTAAAAATCAGTTGTTCTCTTTACGAGAAAAGATGACGACGGAATAAAAAAATATGAATATTATAGAGAAGTATCTTCACGACCTTTTTATTAATGCGACAAAGGGAAAATGAGTGTATCAAATAAGTTCTCCGTATCAGTACTAAGCTGATGTAATATATTTACGTGCCATTTTTAGGAACAATCATTTTTTTTTAATATGGCAACATAAAAAATTCATAACCTTTTTATCGAAAAAATTACAAATAAAAGTATCAGTTATATTAAATGAAGACAATTATAAAATTAAAACTATATCTTTTGCTTGGTGTGTAAATTTATATTTTTGCAATATATATATTTTTGACACAAACTGGGCACCAAATTAAGCTTATCGTTTTGCATTAGGATTTCATTTTAGAAACAACTATTACAAATGTTCGGCGTCTTTTTTTTTGGACTTCAAAATAATCAGTTCATTCTATTTAATACTAGATGATATTTATAAAATTATAATTTGACAAAAAAAGAAAACTATATTATGTAAGTTGTCACATCTTTGTAGATATGCATTTTCATTACAACTACAGTATATCAATATTAAATTTGAATTGCTGAAAATTTGTACATTTTCCCTTTTTTACGCATACATTCAATTACACGGATGCAATAGAACTGAAATAAATTAAACAGTTTGCATCGCTAATATACAAACGGAATTGAACTATTTCATATAGATGAAACTTGAAAATTTACATTGTAAGCTTAACAGCTTTAGTTTTTGTGACAGACAAACAGATTCATACATGTGTTTTCTACTACACTGTAGAAATGAGGAAACAAAGTGGTTCAAAAGCATAAATAATTTTATGGACTTGGCATAATATCAAAACTCCTGTCCATATTATTAATTTTTTTTTATTATTTTTAAATTCTACTACAAGAACACAATATCTCACTCTATTTCGTGAAGTATTATCATAGAGATATAAAAACAAACGAGTGACTAGCTAATGATTCTCACATTGCCTATTTTTAAATTAAATTGATGCGTTACCGCGAATTAAAAACCAAACCGCGGTCATGAAATCAGTTTTTGAAATTGTAAAGTTGAAATCTGAGTTAAAGGTCACAGATATTCATAAAATTGATTATTTAATTATTGAATACAAAAATGATTAAATACTTGAATATGTTCAGGTAATATTATACATTTTCTGAAGCTGAAAAAACCTAGGTTAATAGAAACGAGCAAATCGATTAGCAAAATAAAAATATTTAAAATTTGAAATACGTATTTCACAAATTAAATGTTAAAATTTTTATATCCAATTGATTTTTTTAAGACTTCTTTTTCGAAAGTACCTTCCTAATGATCGAGTATGTTTTTAGATTTAGTCTTCAAATATCGGTTTTTGATTGAGTACCATGCATTTTTTTTAAATATTAATCCCATAATTTACAAAATCGTCAGTATTTCAGAAAATATTTTTTTTTAAATAATACTGGAATAAAACTTATATTATTAGAATAACTGATTTTCAATAAATTGTCGAATATATTCGAATATTCGATGGGAATCCGTAGTCCGAATATTGCGCAATCCATGTAATGAAATTTTACTTTTTTTCATTAATATTTTGTTTAAGTAGACATATTGTTGTCGGTAAAAATATGTAAATTGCCAGCCGTTCCAAATAAAAACCAATAATCGTTTAAGAAAACCCATCGTTCAAAAGATCTCTTAAATTTACAGTACAATGTCACGCGTGTAATTCATTGACGACAAAGACTTTATTTTTTGTTTATTGATAAATTCTTTGGCAAGTAGACTGGAAACCTCTATGAATTAACCTGTAAAATATTTTATACATCAAGTGCGTGGTCGATTGTCATTCAAGCAAAAATTGAATAACAATGAAGCTTATTATGATTGGCTACCCTTGTGACATTTAAGTGAACTAGAACCATAAATAAATATTTATTATTTTTAATAAATTTTGTTGACTGTCACTTTTTCGCAGAAGTAAATTGTATTTAAATAACAAAATACAAAGTTCAATACTGTTCCCTAAGTTTTCTAAAATTAGATAAGGAATGGTTTTGCTTATTTAGAGCACTATCAAAGGCGAAACGTTTGCTCACAAAAATTCTGTTGATTTATTTTTCAATAAAAGAACCTTTACACTTATATATGTTACATTACAATAAAGCACGTGGAATCGTAAAAAGTTGTAAAAATCCAAATTCAAAATATTTTAGTTTGACAATTTTTTTTAGATATATAGTTAATATCTTTTTTGACAAAAAAAAAATGTCAAATTTAATACTTAAGCTCAAACAAACTGACAAGCACCGTCATTTTCGAATTTATTATAAAAATATTGATAGTTTTCACAGGTCTATGCTTAGTTCATTGTTAGTAAATGAAATAAACGTATCTTTCATTAAATTGTAAATTTGTTCACTTTTTAATTGTTATACGTATTTTTGAATGATTCGATGGCTTAGAACGTATTTTATTTAAGCTTAAAAATGTCTCGCAGTGCTTTATCAAAGCTGTACGGCTTATTGTATAATATATTGAATGTACAGTGATTGTACAGTAGAGGCTGCAAACTTATAGCTGAACGATATAGCTGCAGTTTAGTCAGGCGTTAGTTTAGTATCACTGGCGCAGACTTCATATTCTGCTCCAACACGCGGGAAAATTGTTTTCCTTTGACACACCACGGCTTGTCGCGCAAAAGTAATTTTACTTTGCCGCAGTTGAAACAGATTCAAAATTACGACAAAAGAGCGGTTTTTTTCGCCAAACACACTCCCAGAGCAAGGCTTGCATTGTTTGTTTTTATTTATTTTCGTTTTTATTTTTATTTTTTCCCGCGCGTCGCAATCCCATACTTGCAAAATGTTTTGCTTTATTTCATACACTTTCGTATGTGGATAATGGAACATAGCACTTCTTTCAACAATGGTTCCGCATTTCTCTAAGAACAACGGCTTGAGTGATTTTTTTATCACGTCTGTATTTTATATTTTATATGAACCGTTTTATATTTCTGAATGTATGTAAACATGAAATGGGTGCCTTTCAAAATTATAGGAATCGTTCTTTTCTAATATTTTATAAACAATATTTAAAAATACATTTCATCATTTTTGGGCTTAAAATCATATTAAAAGAAACATTAATCAACTGATAAATTGAATCGGCATTTAGTTGATAGAACTTTATTATAATACGGCAAATAAAGATCAATGTTTTATATTATATTTTAGTTCTACAAAATTTGTAAAATATGTATTTAATAGCTTTTTTGACTCATGCCTTCATCAGAACTATGTTTAAGCGTACATTTACCTATATATACAAAGCTGTGTAGAAAAGGTACACAATGAATCTTTTCTTCTGTTTTAACACCTTAGATTCATATTGTATACCAAATTCTAAAATGTGGCACAATAATTTCATGCATTTCTACAATTGCGAGTTAATTTGGGTTTGTTTGCTCTCGTCAGAACTACTTGATGATACAGTTATGATGAAAATGAGAGCCGAAATTTGCTCTTATCTGTATACCTTATAATTTTTTTAGAACTTAAATATATTGTTTTCTTTCACCATGTTAATTAACTGCTTAATACGGAATCTTGTACTAGAATAAATATAGAATTTTTTTTCATCTAAAAGGCTTATATATCATGGAGCTAAAATTTAATAATATATAAAAAGACATGATGTTATTTTCACATAACATTAATGTTAATATTTTTTTATAACATATATAATACAAGCAGACTATTATTTTCAGTATATTTACTCTACAGTTTGTATAAATCGAATCAGTATTAACGTTAAAGCTCTTTATAATTGTATCGTAAGAAATAGCGAACTCTTCAGCTATTTTTTTAGGTCTCTAATTACTATTGAGACGGCTCATAATATTGATGACAATTTAAAATATATGCGAATTAAACGGGTCAAAATTTTTTTGTGAGAGCTTTTTATGAGTTAAAACATAATTTTATTTGTCGTCAAAATCCCCTTAAGTTTGATTAATACAAAAACTACAGAAATAATTTATGAAATATTTTATGATGAAATATTCTTTTTGTAGCTTGCCAGGAAATCGTTTAATATATACTAGTTCATAATCATCATTGCCGGAATTTGGAAGATAAAATAGTAATTTACAAAGGTTTATACTTCATCAGTCAATAGTATTTAAAAGTGAATTTGTTTCTGGTCATAAAGAAAATATGCCGGAAAAAGACATCATAACGAATCAAATTATAATTTGTTTTCTTAAATTTTACCTCTACCTATCAATAATTAATATTGCAGATTAAAATATAAAATATGTATTTATGTTTCAGGTACAGCAGTGCTATCAAAATAATTTAAACAAGACTGAGAAAAATATAGCAAGACGGCTTAAAGAATATTGTACTGTCAGATATTTTTACTCAAAGAGAATAAAAACCGACGCATATAATCCCGCTAAAATTTAATTTTAATGCTGGTTGATATGCATAAGACTCACTATCATCAGGAAATGTTATCAGTAAATTATATTTGCCTCGGAGCTCGAATTTAGCTCAGAAATTAATATTTTTCATTGTGTCTTTTTTTGATAGACAGAAAAGAATCAATAATGAGGCTTGAACATGACCCAGGGTAAGATATTTGCTTTAATTATAATTCGAATTTGATATTCAATGGGTAGAAGAGAATTTCGTATGTATTTACTTTAAAATACAAAAAAGTCATTTAAATAATATAAATATAATAAACATTTTTTAGTATTTATTTCCACACTGTATTTTATGGTAAGGATCAGATTTGTTTGTTTCAAGCATTATCAATTGTAAAAATAAGTATTAAAAAATATGATTTATCATATCGACAGAAAGTGCTTGATGAAGTTTCAATATTAAATTTAAATTATTCAAACTTTGTACGATTACACATGTTTTGTCATAAACGACCCGATATACGCCATTCGGCAATTATATCACACAGATGCAACAGAACTGACACACAATAAACTGTTAGCATCGTTAATATACCAAAGGAGTTAATTGAAGGAAAAACACAGACCCCAAGGCAACTAAACTAAAAAATATATTTTTAATATTAAAAATATCATACCGTTTCATCAAGAAGTGACAGTTAAAGCCTTAAATGTGACAAATAAGTCAATTAATTAATTAAACTGCAAATTCTAATGACAGCTGTTGCGGCAGGTGATGATTCGAATTATATTCGAGAATAAAATCTATTTAATTTCCAGCAAATACTTTCAGAATATTTTTTTCAATGATGTGTCAGAAGTCTAAGTGTTTTATAATTGTCATATTGTTCACTCGGGCTTATTTAAATTTAATAGAGCTGTTTCGCAATTTGTCATTAGAGCCAATTTACTAGTCGCGCAATAAAACAGATGGCACCCAACAACTACGATTAATCCACTCTACCTCGGCGTAAGTACAAAATATAAATGCATACGAAACAGAAGCATTTAAGGTTTTCCAGAAAAAAATGTGGCAGTAAGATAATCATCATTGTTTACATTTCAGCGTTAATATTTCTCAAAATTTTCTTACGCCGATGGAACATGTGGTAAGAAAATTTACTTAATTGTATTTATTCGCAACGCCGTTCCCAGCAATATGCAACTAACCGCCAATACCATTGATTTATCATAGATACTAAACTTTCTGACTTCTTAGCTTCAATAATGTTCAATACATCTGGCTTGATTATTCACATGGGAGTTTCCATCTGTGATAGTTTGTTCAAAAGCTTTAAATCTTTGATGTACATACAAAATATGAGTGGGTTTGTGTGTAAGTGGTTAGTTAAAAAAAATTGTTTTAATTCCACAAAATTTTGTAAAACTGTCAAAAATTATTATTTTCTACAAAACGTACTACAATTTTACAGAATTAAAATACGCTGCGATTTTTCTACTGCGCGATAATGGAGTTCTACTAAGTAAATGCCAAACCACTCAGTAAAATAATTTTAACTGTTACAAGCGGATAATATTGATTATTATAATAAATTATAAATAATAAAAACGCATTTTGATTACAAATTTCCACAAGATATTTTATGATTAGACTCGGCCAGGCTAATTCCTAGCATTATCAAATGATTAAAAAAAAACGAAAGGAATTCTTTCGAAGAAAGATTGCTATTGATAATCAAGCTTTTTAAGTTTTGATAAAAAAGCTTAGATCTGTAAAATTACCTTGAAATAGCAACCAAATTAACATTTGCAACATTCATGTAGCTTCTGTACATCTAATTCTTTTAGAATATATTTTCTGTTTGATAAACAGGCAGATTAAAGCATTCCTATATTAAATAATAATATCACAATGTACTAACATTCAAGTATTATTCAAAAAAATTGATAAAAATTTTCGTGACTAGACTTATTTTCTCACCGCGATCGTTATCAACTAAAATTATTAATTTATTAACAAAATATTTTTCATCTATCGAATCACATGAGCTTTTTTCAAAAACATCACGATATTTTTATTGAAATGTATCCCAATTTGACTTTATTACTATTAATAGTTAATTTCATCACATTCAGACAATTGAATGTGTTTAGAACTATCAATAATTTATTCAATGTATTAAGCATGCAATTATATTGAAAAATATACATTCCAAATAAAAACTTGAAAGCTTCTGAAGTAATATATGCTCTGGTACTATACGGCAAAGTGAAGTAGTTCTGCGTTCTCTGCCACAGCACAAAACTACGTTTTGTGATGGCCCTAGCTTTCAACGGCAATGTACAGACTTATTCGGGAATGCACTGACGAAGATGAAACATTATATTTCGCAAACAGCTTCGCTGTTTGCTGCCTACAATTCCATTCTAACAGATCCATTCTGTGGGTAAACTGTAAATCTGAGGAGAAACCGTTAAATTTTGCAGAAAATGTTGATATTATTTACTAAGTAAATTCACTCAATTTAATTACTGGCACTTTAATGTGTAAAGTATAGTTTCTTTCATTTAGCATCATTGTTGGTAACTGCTTTAGTTGAAAATAATTTAGGCACATTAACACTTTTCACAACTTTTATAAAAATAGTGTATAGTTGTTTAAATTTCAAAAAAATCTATGTGTATTGTTAATTATTTCGTATTTTTAATTTATAATTTCAAATGAGGGTAGTTGATAAACTTCAAAAACAAACACGAATTTTTGAAACTTTGTACGATTCCACATATAAGACATTAACAGTCTGGTCTTCATGCATTCTATCACATCGATTTATAAAATATAACTTGTCGACTTAAGCAATATCGTATAATGGAATAGATTTTTTTACCACAAACGAAAGATTTTGTTGATTTCAGTGAAAACTATTCAATTTTTCATCTACAACATATTCATGAATAATCAAATGAAAATTACTGAAGTGTACCATAGGCCGTAATAAATACATCATCTTGACATTTTTTTCTTTTGCATAATAAATTATTACATTAACTTAGTAAGTAAAAAAATTCAAATAACATATTCGACAAATTTGGCCATCCTAAATCACTCAATCTATCTCAATTGAAATAATTCAGCGGTCCTATTTTCGATTCGCCACAAAACATATTCCATCTTAGGAGAAAATTTATGGTTCTGTGTAACCTTCTTCACACGTCATAGTACACTTAGACTAGCTTTCATGCTCGACTTAACGTGTTGTCCTTATTGAACCTTTTCCACTTCGATGCCCAATTCTAAAAGTTTGTTCTGAGCTTTCTCGGTTCAACTTGGGAGCTTTTGCCGGGCAGATACGAATATACTTTCGAGCGGAAATCAGCAGACCAATGATTACGTTTTAAGGGTACTAACTAAAGTGAAGATTTCATTTATTGAACTTTCGTTTACTTTACGGAACTCCATTAAAACTGCTCCGTTAAATTTTCGAACTCTTGATTAAGTTACGCGTCATTATAATATGACGGGGTGATTTTAATAGATCTCTTTATTGCAAAACGTTGTTTTATTATCCTTACATTCGTTATTTAACAATGAATTGGTTATATATATTGAATCAAAGCAAAAATTAAGGGAAAATATGCTTATCGCATAGCATTTACATCGATTTAAATTATTGTACGATTCCACATGATTTGCCGCAACCCGGGTTGCGACTTGATGGGCTATAAGCAGTTGGTCTTGATTTCTACCGGCAAAAGAATGAAAATTGTTCACATTACAAGTATAATTATGCTGCGTATATTTTTTATGTACATCATATAACGGTTACAATCAACAACATCGATGTAATTCCTTTTTTTATGATATCCACTGAAAGTGTTCGATGGAATTTCAATATCAAATTTGAATGGTTGGAACAATGAATGATTTCAAATTTTTTTTAATAACGGACAGATTTTGACTTTCGACATCTTCGTGCAACTGGGAACTAGCACAATTAAGTTCAACATTCATACTTAGTGAACAACTTAACCTCTCTTATTAACTTTTGTTGTATCTCTTACGCGCTCGTCGAACTTTCAATTCTGTTACAGCCATGTGATAGAATGGATGTTTAAACAATGATAATTTGATATTGAAATTTCATCAAATACTTTCATTTGATATTGCAAATTACAGTTATTTGAAAAATAGTGTTTGCATTTTAAACTTTAATCACGATTTATGTATGTATATTATATATATTTATTTCAGCTAGAGTGCAGTTGTTTAGGAGAGGTATAAAATCGAAATACCGGCGAATGCAATTCATTATGTGTCTTTTTCTTTTGCAATCGTTTGTACGTGGAATTGTTTGGTGACAGAGCTCGACGTATATGCAGCTCGAATCCCAATTCACCTAATCTATGTGTCACCTGGGAGACGCGATCACTTGTGCGATCCGGATACACATTTTACTCAATAGAAACACTCCCTTTGATTGGTTTCGGCTGAACGAACACGTGCAATTTGTTTTGTATTGACACCAGATTTGTTTATTTTAATTCTCGAATGTGAAAAGATAAATGGTCACTATGACAAATTCACTGAAAAAGACAAGTTATAAATATTTATATAAGCAAATTGTGTAGCTTATAATATTCCTAGTGACTTTTTGGATTTTTATTGGAGTTAAATATTTATCCCTTTTTAGGTGAAAAACGTCACTTTTTGATGGAAAAGAATGATATTTTGAATATTAAAAACACATGTTTAGTACAATTTATTTTATGATCAGGAACGGTTCCGCTTATCGCAAACATTATCAACAGATCAGTTTTAAGGTATTTACATGTTTTTAATTGAAGTCTTATTTGTATTTTTTATCAGTTGATATTGCTTGCGATGAGCGAAACGGTTCCTTATCATAACATATATTTTGGAAATTTTATTAAAAATGTGTTTTCATTGGTAAAAAAATTTAATTTATATATATATATATATTGATTTTAATGTGACAAATGTCGCGCTTTAGTAAAACAAAAAAATACTTTAAAAAAAAATGTGTGCTATTTTTTCCGAACATTTTTTTTTCTTAGATCAGGACCAGTTTCGGTCATCGCTAGTATTATTAACTAACGGCAATCTTGAAATGGTAATGATCTTAAAAATAAAAAATTGTGGGAATAGTACATAACATTGTGTTTGTATTACTCAAATAAAACAATATACTACTCGCAACGTAACACTTTGACCCAAATGCTGATTCTGTGACCGTGGATTCAAGCGATGTATTATTTCGTGAAATAAGGAAATACTTACAATAAATTACTAAAAAGCAGCATGTTCTTTGAGATTGTTGGTACAGTAGTCAACGTCGTCGGCTGTTAGCTCCAGTACGGACATTTTGACATAATGTATTTATAAAAAATTTATAGCTTTATATAAAAATATGAACAAGTGTGATTCTTTAAAAAAATTCTCATCAGTTCAACTAGTCTCGTGTTAACCTTATCATTATGTATCTACAGTCATCAAAAAAGAAATATATCAACAAAAAAATTCTTATTAAATAATTTTAAAATCTAAATAATTGAATTTTTCAGGCATTATTTTACACGAAATAAACAGTTTGCATCAGTTTATTTCGTGTGAAATCGATAAATCAAATAGCCTTAACGTATATGTTTTTACTTTATCGATATAAACTGTTTACTCTGTGTTATAGAATTCCTAAAGAGCAAAGCCCGGGACTTTTGTGACATGTGGAATCGTAAATTAGATATTGAAATTTTATGAAGCACTCTCAGTCGATATCATTTATAAGAAATATTTTTGTTGTGATAACATTGAGAATATTTTAAAAAGGTTTGCATAATTGTCTCACATTTTTAGTAAAGTGGAAATACGTTAAAAATTAATATTTTCCTGTTACAATCATACAAAATAAGAAGCGTTTTATTGATGACAACCCTTGTGAAGCGCTCTTACTAAGTGGTATGTCAAAAGCATTGTAGGGAATAATGAAAAGTCTTGGTAAAAAGAGTCTCTGAAAAATAATATTACAATGGAAGTGAACCAGCTATGCTCATAAAAAATTAGACAGAAAAAAATATCGATTGAATTCGAGGGTGTATTATTTATTTTTGCTGATAAATAGGAGCAAACAATATAGTAGATACGATAAGTGGTCAACTAAAAACTATTTTTTAGACATTTTAATATATTATTTCACGTTAGTACGCTTGTCAATAAATTATTTGTGATGTTTTCGGTTTTTGAAGATATTCATGTTATATTAATTTAGATAAACACTTTTATGAACATATTAAAACACGAAATTTTTAAAAATATTGTTCAGTTGTAATCGTAGTACACAAACAAAATACACCACCTCGGTACCTGAAATTGACTTGTGTAACATTTTCCTTGTATATGTGTGTGTGCGTTTGTTTACACATCTATAAAAGTGTAGGTACTGTATGAGGGGATATAAATATAATTATAATGCGTGTGGAGTCCATGTGAATCGGTGTCACTGTGAATTGCTCAGTTCTACAAAGACTTACGTTTTTGAACGACAAAACAATAACTATACAATATATCAAACAATATAAAAGACAAAGGAGACTTGAAGAGCTCTGATGCTGACGCATGATAGATCTGAACGCTTCATCAATTTGATATAAAAAATGGCGATTACTAGGAAAAATCACGCTACATTTAACAAACAAATTAGCTTTTTTTCTTAAATTTAGATTGCTTTACTCTTAAACCATAGTAATTATTAATAAAACCTTTTCATACTATCATGGTCGATAATAGGTTTCCAAGTACTTCTGGGCATCGGAGGTGAACAGGTGGCTCTGATTGTAGGAAAAGTAGTTGAAGTGGGAAACAAAAAGGGTAAAATTTTGAATTATTTATTTCTTTGACCATAAATATTAATCAATACATAAATTTAAGTCACTTTGCTATTTTATATTGATTTAAAATTATAGTAAGAAATCTATATGTCTAATTAATTTAATTAAAACATTTATTGTATATTTATGTTATTCCCAAATAATCACTTTTAAGGAGTTAACTATAACTTCATGATGGAAAGGCATGATATTTCAAATAATAAAAACACATTCTTTAGTTTATGATATCGAGTAAAGATGCATGATGGAATTTAAATATCAAATTTGAATTTTTACAATTTTGTACGATTCGGCATGTTTTATCACTAACAACCCGGATTCGTCTTTCGGCATCTTCAGGCATTCTATCACACGGATGCAACAGTACTGACACTTATTTCAACAATATATTTTTTGACCAGGGCCAGTTTCGCTCATCGTGAGCATTATCAACTGGTATAAGTTGATAATTCTCGTGATGAACAAAACCGGTCCTGATCAAAATATATATTGTGGAAACAAGTACTAAAAAATTTGATTTTATTATTTAAAATATTCCCAAATATCCTTTCAATATAAAAAGACTAATTCTAAAGCTGTGTATAAACTGTTGAAATATTTTTTACCAATAACTTGAAAAATATTGAAACGTTTTATTAATTCTAAGCGGTAAATTGAGATTATTGATTGAATTGGTATTTACTTGGTAGAACTCTATTATAACAAGGTGGAAAAATAGCAATGTATTTTAGTTCTACAATTTTTTTTATAAGATATAGTTTATTTATTTATAATTTACACGGAACAAACAAATTATGTACACGATTTTTTAAAAAATTATCCTGAACATACAAATTGATATTATTAAGGATGGTAGAATTCTCATTTTTGCCTCGAATTAGTCGAAAGAAATATGTGGCTAGATACATTTCTCTTCGATTATTCAAACTTTTAAAAGTGAGCATACCTAAAAGAAAGTCAGTTGGATAAAGCTACGGATAGTATCCGTATGCCCTCAAGTAAAGAAGTCTAAAAAAAATCTTCTGAACCTTTTCCACCATAAGGGCATATTTCATATCTCCTGGGGCCCAAACAATAGACCCACTCTCAAGCCTACTTTGCATTAAGGTATTACAGTTATTACAGGTAGTACAATAATATAAACATTTTAACACCTGAAAAGGCTCTCGTAGTACGTAGGATAAAGCGCAACATTTGCAATGCTTTGAGTTGATAGCTATTTCCGCTCACGCCATCGTACATAGTTCTGACGATGAAGTGAGCCGAAATAGGTAGCAACTATATCTTTTAAAAAAAATTCTAGAACTAAAATACATTGCTACTTTTTCACCGTGGTATTGAGATTATTTTTTTGAAAGGGGTAATTTTTGGGGGTACCTATGTGCTTAAATCCTTTTCACCTTCGTATTGTACAAATAGTCTGCTTGTCAGATTTGAATTGAGTATTGAACAAAAGCATAGGTGAATTGACACTACAATTGTACTTGCTCTGTGTGTCGATACAATTTAAGCCATACACAGAAATATTTTATTTGTTTATGCAATAATTCTCTTTTGTTTGTTATGGAATAGAGATACGATTAACGATACTTTTGCTCTTAAACATTATATAACTTAATAAAGTTTAATGAAATATTCGATATAAATTACTGAGGAAACCTCGCATAATAACAGTTGCTTTGACCTTAAGCAGTTAATATTTATCAATGCTTTGATTAGAGTAATATGTTTGCATTTTGATTTCAAGTTGGTATAATAAGGTTATTTAAATTTGTACCTTTAAATAAAACTACTTACCTATGTTATTCTTTCGCATATTGTTTGATTATAATTTTCAGTTTATAACGAAAGGGACTCGCTTGAACATTATTTCTATATATTATATATATCGTTTACAGATGCATAATTAAAAAAAGGGTTGTCTCATATATTTTATTTCATAGGTCCTTGAAAATATTTAATACATAGTCAAATGGAGGTGTTTTTTCATGATTTATTAATAGCATCAAGCAAATACCAATTTCTACGTCACTTAAACCATAATATATCTGGATCTTTGGCAATAAAGTTAGAGGCTAGAAACGAATCTGAAAAAAGATTTTGAAAGTGATTGTACGTGAAGTAACTTATTTAAAAACCTATCGATTTAAGCTTTCTTGATTTCCGATTTCAAAATATTTAACGCATAGATATTATTAATGCCAGATAAAGCTTTTATTATTAAAGAAAAAAAATATACGACTGCACTTTATCCAAATTTTTTATGTGTTATTTAATATTGATTTTGTTTAATATCCAAACAGAACCGATCAACGCTGTATGGAACGTTGTGCTTTACATTGTTGTTCTACAGTGTGATGTATTTTAATGTGCTGCGCCAAAGGCAAACCATAGAAAAAATGGAATTTAAAATCAATGACAACACTTAAGTATTATTCCTTCTATTTATTAATTTTATATATTATACTTAACTGAATACAGCCCAAAATGTGCCATACAGCGTTTTTCGGCTGACGTCTTCACTCGTCTCCGCATTAGTAAAACCAAATATTTAAAAGTTGTGTTATTAAACTTAATAAATTAAAGATTAAGCTTGAAGATTTTTATTAATTAACACTCAAGCAACCGCACATTTCGCGCAGAAAAAACGCTTATCACCGCAAATTTTTCAATACTTTGCTATTTTTCGCGACATTAGGAGTTATGCTTATAACTTTTTACTCAGTTGAGTGAATTTAATAATATAAAAATTATTGAGTAGATTATAGTAATAAATATGTAATTTGAAAACAATTGGCTTAAAAATAAAATTATCAAGCTACAAATCCATGATTCAAATATATTTTTTTCATAAAAATCAAAAAAAATATCTTTTAACACTCATATAAACCCACAAAGGAATGTCAAATTCTTTAGAAATCTTCCACCATGTTACGCATTATTGTGTGTTTATTATATGTAGAGTTTCTCAAACTGTGGATATGTTTATTTGTTTCTGTTATATTTTCATATCACTCGGTTGTCGGGAGTCTCGAAAAATAGACTCTAGCCGAAAGTGGGCGTTTTTCGGCACAACTTGAGAGCCAAGCAATATAATTTTTGAAATTTTCAAAGAAATTATGTGTGATATTTGTTCATCATCGACTAAATAAAAAAACGATCTGATTATTTCATAATTTCAGCATATTTCTAAGCCGAATATAAACATCTGTTTTTTTAATTTTGTCAAATAGGTAAGTGGCACTAAACATATTTTTAATTTGAAATATTTAAAATATTGCGGGTTCATGATATATGATAGTTTAGTTTTAATTATATGATAAATAACAATAAATACTCGATATTCCTACAATTTCACAATCACTGGATCTCAAGTCGTAAATATTCGAGAAAAATGTTTCACATATTTTTTTACGTAAAGAATGAAACCATTCAGTCTAATAACTCAAGAGTTTTATTGCTTTTCGTCAAAAATGGTCTTTGTCGGGTTGCCTCAACTAAACCATTCTACATAAGTCACTCAAAACAGAATGGTTATTGGCTATCGATATGTTGATAATCAATCATATACTATAGGTCCCTGTACCTTTACTATCATGATTTTGTGAAGATATTTTTACGGATTACGTCTTATGCAATGATAATATATTCAAATAATAAAATACGAAACAGTCATCGACACAAAATATTTATCGAGAGTTGTTACACTTCCGAGAATTAGGGTCTGTACCCTATGGTAGTGGTTGACCATTCATCCGTCAGTGCTTTACGAGAGGAACAGGAGGCACAATGAGATATGAAATATTTCATTTACTAAAAAAATATGTTGAAACATTTATTATTATTCATTTTTATAAACATTTAAATATTATTTATCACTACAGACTGCCTATTAATAATAATAAGTCAGTAGAAATAGAATATTATTACTAATGCCTAATCATGAGTAATAATATTCTATTAATATTTATAATCACTTAAATTTTATTAATAATGCTTTTTTGTATGATTAGTAAGCAATGAAAGTTTATTGCTGAGCTGTGATAAACAAAAAAACTCAATTTGTTACAGTCCAAGAGTAATTATAGGAAACTTTTGGAGCTGGCAAATATTGTTTACTTCAAGGACGATTTGGAGCTATAAATCTCAGAGAAATAGAAATAAAGACACGTAGAACAATAAACAAAACAGTTCTAAGTCGTAAATTAGAAAAATATATACACATGTGTCATGTGTTCGACCAGCAGACGTAAAGATGCAGCGCGAGACGAAATCCGCGCGAACGCGGGACCGGTCGTTAACCGATTGCGACAATTTCTGCGCGAAAGCGGGACCGTTTGCTTGAGTGTTAATAAAAGAAGAAAAACTGGTCTCTTAAATGTATTTAAATCGAAGGATCCCATCCAGTAAAAAAATTTGCTGTGTATGGTCCAATGTTTCAGGTAGATGGTTCGGTTACGTACATTGTACAAAATTTGTATTGTGCGACAGAAGGCAACTGAGTTATGGTCATAGACTTATATGCATACGTATGTTCTGACGTAATGCTGATGAATGAATCGCCTAAACCCAATGACGAAACATTTCAATCATTGCCTTAGAGTACACCCAGTTGGCACAATCATACCATAGCTATGACCATTGTGATCATGTGCAGAATATCAAGCTCACATTTTCGGAAATCTACAATGCATCGTGTTGAAAACAATATCGGATAAACAAATATATGTTGAACTCTCAAAGGTTTTTTTGTACGAAAGTTCACATAACATTCAAAATGTTCAAAGCCAACTTATCAAAATATTTTAAATTGCGTAAAGTTAAAATTACTAGACAAGTGTTCTTCAACCGCTCTTTTTTTCACCAGCGTTCATCTCTTTGTCCTTCTCTTGCTAGTATTCAAGCCAACAAAATCTTTTTAATTTATATTCCTAAGTAAATATATACAGTTGTAAAGTTAGTTCTTGGCTTGCAATAGACTTTATAACCCATGTCATACTCATTTACATAAATAGTAATGACCGATTGGAGGAAGAAGTCTTAATGTGTCTAAATACAAGAATGATTGTTCCTTAAATCTATAGTCCTAAACAATCTTGGCATCTACAAATGACTTTACTAGTTCATTTTCTTACGTATTGTATATGCATACGCGTATGTGCTTGTATGCGTGTGTGAGTGCGCTATCCAGGAAAATAGATATAGTTATAATGCGTGTGTTGCCCACGTGAATTGGATTCACTGTGGATTGCTCAGCTCTGCAGCGACTTAAGTTTGACAGCAACGACACAACAACTATACATAAAATAGTCTATACATGAGAGATAAAAGAGACCTCAGGAGCCCTGATAATAACGCGTAATAAATCGCTCTATCAATTCGATATAAAAAAATAATAATAATACACAATTCGTTCAGGGAAAAATCTTTAGAGGTTCTAATATAAAAATGGGGATTTTTTTGTATAGTTTCAAAATTTATTTGACTCTCATAGAGTTAACGGATTTGTTACAATTTCAAAGCTTTTAACTTTAAGAATTTTATCGATTTATTTCCTTGAGGTATATTTACGTTATTATATTTTGTACAAATTTGCATTCAAAATCATTTGAACAGCAAACCAATAAGAAAATTCCATGAACATTGACCACAATAACGGCCTCCTTAATCATCATTTCCGTTTCGCTTTTACATGCAAAGTTATTGTAAATTTTCTAACAAGCGTTCACTCTGGTCTGCATATGAATGATGGCGAGTGCAGAAGGAATAATAAAGTGATGTGAAACTCGGCTTGACTCGTATCTCATTGTATCGAGCAAGTGCCACTTGGAATTGGTCGTGTTGATCTCGCTTTGATAAGTGGCTATTGTCGACAGTAAAAGCTCTTTCTAGATATGAATACACCGTATATACAGTGGAGAACCTTCAATATAAAAAAAAAACACATTTTTAGTACTTATTTCCACAATATATATTATGATCAGGACCGGTTTTGCTCATTGCGAGCTTGTCAACTTTTCATTTACCGCTCAGAAACCAACGAAACAGTCCTGATTATAAAATATATTGTGGAAATAAGTACTAAAAATGTGTTCTTTTATTTAAAATATTATGCTTTTCCACCAGGAAATGACATTTAACACATTAGTACACACACAAAGTAATTATTTAAGTCGATTATAAATACCTGAAAAATTATTGATTAATTTAATTTTGCTGACTTTTAACATCAGTACAGTACAATAAAAGCTAGTTTATACAGTCAGAATAGTTGAAATAGTAAGTAATAGTAGAAGTATAAAGTATTCTTCAATAACAAAAAAGATTACGTAGAATATTCATCATGCCAACTTACGTATAAAAAAAACTATTAAGAAGCAATTGATGAAGTTATTTAAATAAATTATCAAACATTTAGCAAATCAGATTACAGTTTTCATAAATATCTCATTATTTATGTAACCTAACCAGGGCACAAAAATTGTAACCGACTTACGTTGCCTGAAATTATCTTCTGAGTATATGTGTGATTTTTTTACAATAAATTGCAATCATACAAAAAAAAAACAAACTAAATGAAGCTTGATGAATACATAAACAAATTTTGGCTATTTTATTTTTGCATATTATTCTTATGACCACTAAGTAGGCAACTTGATATTCTCCGCAGCTTAAATGTAATTCTTTCACAATCATGGAACATAGATATTTATGTTCCGTTTACTAAAACAAGTTGCGGTGTTGATATAAGTCGAGAAGTAATTTGTAACACTGAAAATAAAAAGTGGACTTCAACCGTTAGTGTTTTGATTCAAATTATAAGTTTTTAAGCTAAAGGTAATTGGCGGGATCTTACTAGATTATGGTCATTTAATTTTTATTATTTGAAAAACTGTGGTTTGATGAATTAGGCGAAAAAGGACTTCAATAATAAAACCAGTAACACTCTTTTGATTTCGAACTTCCTATTTGTGTGGGATATATAATAAAAAAGAGCTTAAGTCACTTTCGTTTATCAAGTGCTATAAAATCATTGCCGATTATTTCTAAATTCATTATTGAAATATTTTAAATTATCAAAATTGATTGAAATGGCATTTACTTGGTAGGAGTCCATTGTATCACAAATATAGTTTTTATGAAAGATAAAGCTGAAATAACACGGTGAAAAAATAGCAATGTATTTTAGTTCTACAAAATTATTTTTAGCAAATATAGTTGATAGCTATTTCGGCTCACGCCATCTTCAGAACTATATAGAACGTAGTTCTGACGATGGTGTGAGTCGAAATAGCTATCAACTATATTTGTTAAAAATAATTTTGTAGAACTAAAATACATTGCTATTTTTTCACCGTGTTATAATGGAGTTCTCTCAAGTGAATGCCAATTCAATCAATAAAGCTGAAATAGCTATCAACTATGTGCTTAATACGATTTGTAGAACTAAAATACATTGCTATCTTTTCTTAGCATTGTTAATAAAATTTTAATTTGTTGCCGCTCATACATTTTCTTAAAAAATAGTTTTTGTTAAAAAATGTTTTTTCCGAAATCCAGTTTGAAAAATATTTTGACTTGATTTGATGCGTATATAACAAAAAAACTGTAACACCGCTAAAGATGCCAAACCTTAAAGTGAATTAAGAATATCAAATAAATTAACAATAAATAAAAATGATCAAGCTCCATCAAGCTTTTGAGTTGAAAAATATAAAAAAAGGTTTTATTTGTTTATTATATAGTGGTTGAATAAATAAGGATTATGTTACACGATTTATATAATTTTATATTTACTTTAAAGCTTGTTGTCTTTACGTCTATATTGCTTTAACCGGTTACAAATATAGGCACATTTTTTTTTTAAATTAAGTTTAAATATTTTCATCAAATTGAGAACACCACTGATTTTACAAATATGAACTGTGTGAAAGCCGTTTGTAGATATGATTGAATTCCGTGCGCTTTATAGTATGATATACACTTTTTCATACTCGGCGACGATTGCTTTGTGCAGGTATTATGTTTCTTTGTACATATCTATTGTCAGAACAATTGTTTGAGTAAATCTTATCAGAAAAGCCGTTATTTAATATTAACCTTCATTCGAGATAATGAATTTAATTTATAGTATACTAGGAAAAATAATACTCATGGTTTTATCATTACGACATCTAGAAATATATAGTCTCTAATAAAATAAATAAAAAAGCTCGCAAACATAAATACTTTATAAAACGAAAGAAACATTTCGTGCTATCAAAAATAAGGGAAGTTTTTTTGCTACAAGTTAATATTTCAAAAAATCATATTTTATCTTTGATTACTTTTAGCTTAAAAACAGTGACGAAATGATAACAAAATTTACATTTCAACAAAAATTTATTTTATGTAAAAGCAAGCGTGATCTATTTTATCTTAAAAAGGTGGATTACTATATTATACAAAAATGATATGTTGAATTTTCTATGTCTAAGGATAGAAACATCTTCCCGCATCTGTCATTTTAACTAAAATATTTTTTTAATATTGGCAATGCAATGTTCATTCTAACATTATTCTGAAATGATTTTATTTACAAATATTGCTGAAGAGAAAACTATATATGCCCAAAATATTTTTTTTCTAAAAGCAAACACGCGTCATTATGAATGTTTTTTTATTTTTTTTAAAACCTGGCAAACACCAAGTAAAGTTAGTATGCGCTCATACATCTGATTGAAAGACTCAGTTTCATCAGTGATAAACGGATGTTTGAATTTACAACTTATTTACGCACAACTAAAAATTTTTTTTTTTTGAAAATTTATTTCAAAATATTTTACGAACATCTGCAGAAAGAGGCATTTTTTATTATTATATAATAGAAAAAAGCCATTTTTTGGGGTCTGGAAAATACCTTTATGGTCTAACAAGTGGTTTTTTTGACTATCGTTCATCAAGAGTTAATGTATGATTATAAGAAATTATCAAATCCAACGGAGCAGAATACCTAGCTCCAAGACAATTCGATTTATTTGTAGGTTTAAAATAAATAGATTAATATAATTTTGACATATTATTTACATACCTTATTCATTTTCTGTAAGCACTGTCAAATCATCAAACATAATAATAAAATAAAAAGCGATATCAAATATAAAGTTTTGAACTTGGTTACAATGAGAAATGTAAGAGTAAAAAGTTGTATGATTTCTGTATTGAGAAAATATATATTGTTTAATGAGCTTATCTTGAAAATTATATGGCAAAGTGTAAGTATTTCAAAAGAACTTATTTTATTATAACAGTATGTTGTGTATTTTCTCAGAAACTCAATAAAGCAAGGTGCTTAGGAAATAAATCTGTGTCTCATAAATTGCTAAGTATCGGAGTAAACCGACACTAATCTCAGCTTAGAAGAGAAGTATCGTAAGCTAAAATTTCGGCCAAACATTAAAGTGAGTTGGAAGTTATACCTCTGTGGTTCGGTCCGGTCCGGAACTGTCTCATACAGTTTATGTTGGCTATTCTATTTCATCCTATTAAGCGAAGTTATCGGGGGTATTCACTAGCTTTTGTATCGCGAATGAAATATTGTCTAATCCCTTTTATCTAGAAATTTCAATATGAATTTTAAGATAGTATTTTACCTACAAACAAATTTCCAATTACTATGAAAATGCTATATGTTTCATTATTTCATTTGAATTGATATAACAATATTTCCACTGCAAAGAGAATTCACTGTAAGAAGCTTAAAGAAAAACATTTTTTTAATATAAATTTCAACTTAACTTGCTCGATGCTTGTGTCTGTCAAACAGTGCCCCTAGGATACTCTTTTGTCATTATCTCCTTACTTACTATTGTGTCAAAGCTCTACCAAAAAAGATATCTAATGGTAGCCGGCCAAAGGAACTTAAAGTCGATAACACCACATCTTACGTTCGCGAAGTTGATGTAAATATCAATGTATCGCTACTGTGAGTTTTTACGCGAGCGATGCGAAGCGACACGATCGTTTCTTGATATGTTAGCGCAACTGGGCGTGATATTGTGTGTTATTTCATCATCATATGTACAAGTATAATTTCTTGGTGGAAAAACATTATAATTAAATAATAAAAACACATTACTATTTTTGCGAGATTAAATGGATAAGATCTGAATCGGTTTTTTCCCATAACGAAGAGCAAAAACGGTCCTTACTTTATTTATATAAAATTGAAAAAATAGTTCTATCATTGCATCACGGTGGAAAAATAGGAATCTATTTTAGTTCTACAAAATTTGTTAGGTATATATATTTGATAGCTATCTCGTTTTGCTCCTTCCTATATCAGCTATATACGTTATAACTTTTTTATAACTAAAATACATTACTATGTTTTCACCGTGAGTTAAGAAATATCTAATTTCAGGAGGATGAGATTAGAAATTTTGTCAATTCCAAATTATATAATAATTTGCTTAACATCAAGTCTTTCCCAACACACACTTAAAGAGTATTTTTCACCTTCTTATGATGGAGTTCTTCTAAGTAAATGCCAACTCAATTAACATACTCGCATTATATTTTATAACTATTTTTCTCAAAATTTTATATTTGATGATTAAGTATCAAATTGATGTTGTTTTTGTTTATATTTTTCATAAAAAAATGTATTGGAAATAAATACTTTCTTGTAATAATTGGTGTTTTTGTGCCCCGTTAAATTAATGCAATTGGATCTTAATGGGGTTAAAGAAAATAATGAACGAGATATGTTAATATGTTATATTCAAAAACGTTTTCTAATAAAACTGCGTATTTTTAAGTTGTGTTTTCTTCCTTTTCACAAAAAAAATTGCTTATATCATGATAATTGGTAAACTAAATGCCCTCATTACATTCCGCTTAAAGAATCGTATGGCTTTTGCGAGCATCCACGTTTTATATAATTTATTGATTGAGTAATCAATTCCCGAAACTGTAAAAAATTAGTATACGACCCTGTTAAATCCGCAATGGAGGCCAAAAACATTGACCACTGCTCCACGGATCGGAAACCAATATTTACCTTTGTTTAAATGTTATGTCAAAAATAGGAAATTAAGTTTAACGTTTATTATTTTCAAAGTTATCTTTGTACTGAAGCACAAGTAATCATTGAACGTCTATAGAATTTGTTATAGTAAAAACAAAATAATGAAAACGCGTTTCTTTGACATTTTCAATTTGATAGTTGACAGAAGCAATACAGATTGTTCCGTGCAGAGGCAGCGAATCAATCCTTTTACCACTAAAACGAAAGAGGTCCTTCATTGAATATTCTCCTACGAATTTCTAATCACTCGCTTTTACAATTGAAAATGAGTCTTTATTTCAAATAATTCGCTCATTAAATTTTAAACTATTTTGTATAAAAAAACTGAAGTTTTGTTAAGATTATTGACGCAGAAAGATTAAAAATATCATTGTTTATCTGGTCATAAACTTTTACTTGAAAATCTCCACAAAACAAAAACACCGAATCAATATTCATTTTGTTTTTCATTTAAGACTACTTATGCTAATTAAAAATCAAGAAATATCTATTGATTAAATTGATATTTACTTGGCAGAACTCCATTATAACACAGTGAAAAAATAGCAATGTATTTTATTTCTACAAAATTTATAAGATATATATTCGATAGCTATTTCGGCTTACGCCCTCATCAGAACTATTTCATGATGTGGCAGTGAGCCGAAATAGCGATCAACTATATACTTCATAAATTTTATAAATCTCAAATACATTGCTATTTTCCCCGTGTGGTATAAAAAATAGTTATCAAAATTATGTTAATTCAAAAATAAACAATAATTTGTTTTATATGAAATTTCTTCGTTAAAAAGCATAAAGAATACATATTTTTATAAAAAAAAAAATACAAAAATGGTAAACAAGATAATCTGATACACATTGAGAAATATATATATAATAATATATTTAGTTAACGGAGTTTGATATTAAAATCCAATCATCTCACACTATCATTTGTTGACTTGTCATAAATTTATAGTACGGGTGTGAATTGTTTTAGATGATTTGTAAATATTTAAAATATTCGCAAAAACATTTTAATCGGTATACAATTTGTATGGTAATTCATTTGGTAAGACTAGATATTATAAATGGAAATAAATTATTAATTGAACTAAAAGCACGATAAAGTTTGAAATATAGCCATCTTAATTGGAAAAGTCATTGTTGAATGTAGCATAGATTATTTTAAATTCCTTTTTTGTGATCAAAACACATTAAAACATCCAAAATGAAAATGAATTTTGATTGTTTATTTCAAGAGAAAATATGTATTAGTTGTATATAAGAGATAATCAGGGCTTTCTGCATTACTGTAAGAAACTATGTTTTAAGTCCATTTTGATTGAACGTTTTAGCAGTCCGTTAATAATTAAAAACGTTAACACGGTGAAAAAAATAGTTATTTATTTTAGTTCGACAAAACTATTTTTTTAAATATAGTTGATGGCTATTTCGGCTCACGTCATCGTCAGAACTATGCTTAAACGAACATTTGATTGTAACATTGAACTAATGTTATAAGCAAACTGAATTAATGTTCAATGTTATAAATCATAAATTTTGAAAAACATTGAACATTAGTTCTATGTTATAAGCCATAAATATTGAAAAAAGCTGATTGCTTCACCTGCTATGAGTAATGTTAGTGCTTACCTGCTCGGTGTCTTTTTAATTTTCATGGGGTACCCAGCCGGTGGCCTGATTGTACGCTACGTGCTGAATATTTTTTATATGTGGATGGTTTCTCTTCTTAATGGTGGTGATATTGATCATTTATACACTAACTTTGAGCTATGAATTTTTATGCTGTTAATGATGTGGTTGCCATGTTGTGTCGTTAATAACTATTTTTTATGTTTGCTCATCTTTTTTTTTATTGTTTTTTTACCCTATTGAAGATGTCAAACGATCAAAGCTCCAGATTGTCATGAAGTTCTCTCTTCGGAGTCATGTAGTCGTCTTCTTCTTTCTTCTGCTGATGCCGATAAACTCGTATACATATTAGGTATCATGTAAGTAAAAAGAGTGGACCTTGGGGGGGGGGGTTTGGGATTTTTCTGAGGAGGCTTGAAAACTTAAACTCTCCTGGGTATGTGAAAGTCTTTCGGCGTGTTTTCGTCGCCATAATTTGTAGGGAGTGGATCGTTGTGTTGAGATAGTCCTGTCGATATAACTCCCCGTTTACAGCAAGGTAAAAGACAACCACTTCTTTTTGTCTAATCTAAATTTCCTATGATTAATAAAAAATATTTTATTCAATTGATAATTTTATTTTATTAAAATGACAAAGTAAGAAATATGTATTCATAGTATATTAAAAATTATTGAAAAAACGCAGAAAAATAACGCATTTAAATGATAGTTTTACTCTTGTATTCATACAGTGTCTTTTTTACTTGAAACAAAGCAAATTAACAAATTCACCAAATATTTCAACGTTAATTATTAAAGAATTTCTGGATAAAATTTTAACATGAAAGACTTGCAACAAAGAGGAATCAAATAACTTTATTTGAATTAATAATAGAATTTTCATGAAGATATGCGAATCAACCTCAAGAAGGTATTATTAATAAAGAGCTTTCTGCAATACAACTTGCAAGAATGTACTTGACTTATCAAGCTTTGTAAGTACCTAAAAGCATTATATAAATAACAAGGTTGTGTTGTTTTGAAATGTATTCTATTCAATTAAAAGTTTCTATCGGGATTTGTGTAATACTGTTACGATATAGAACGTGCTTTTTTTATATTTTCCTTCCAATTAATTTTATTATTTAAAGCATTATGCTAGATTTTATCTTATTATATTAAAAAACCAAAGCTCTGAAATAAGAGCTTGTTCAGATTCTAGGAAACAATAGAGATAAAAATTATATGCTCATAAGTTTAATGTAATCAAGCATTTGAAATAAATAGTGAAATAAAATATGTTAGAGTCTTAGTTTAGTAATAACAGCTGAATAAGTGTATGCTCCAAAATATATTACAATATAATAAAATGATTTCAGCTAGACAAATTTTTCTTTTACTTACGACGCAAAAATGAAAACTCTGCCATCCTTGACAATATCAATTTATATGTTCGTGATATTTTTTTGAGAATAGCGGACATGAATTGTTTTTTTCTTCTTAAGTGTAGATCCTCCCACCAATGATGATGCCACTGGTAAAACTGTTGACAATGTTCAGCAGTGTTGACAGCTTTTGATGTCAACATGTTTCACATAGACGATTCTTAGTGGACTTTTTTGTTATGCTGTTTATTTTTTCTTATTACTTCCAATTTTTTGTAAATGCTTTTTACGTTTCAAAAGCAATAAACGCATAGCCGATTGTTTTGCATCCGTGTCATCAAATGCTTGAAGATGTTGAAAGACGGAAACTGGGTCATCAATGACAAAACTTGAGAAATAAAAAGTTTCAACAATTGAATTTTGGTATTGAAATTCCATTAATCCCGTTAAGTCGATATCATAAATCAATAAAGGTATTATTTGTATAAATAAACATTTATTAATTATTTATTATTATTATTTGAAAATTCAAAAATCTGTATCTTTCTTTTCTAATCTAAGTATCAAAACAAAATGGAGCATAGGATATTTAAACAATAATGTTACTGATATTTGTAAAGCATAAAACAATCTTTATATATAATGTTTTGTTTAATTCCCACTTCAAAATTGTTTCCGTTTCAACAGACGTTTGCATATTATTTGAAAAACATTGGGTCACATTTATTTTCATAATTCTTTTGCGCAGCATTCACAATCGTGAGAATATTAATCTGAGAATGGAGGAATGCAAAATTATTTCTCAATAAATAAATTTTGGTATGAAATAAATACACATTTTACTTATAAAATGTACGGTAAACCTTTTACAATTTACCAAGAATAAAAAATCTCCGGCAAATAAAAAATTATTTATTTTATTCATTGGTAGTATATACTCGGGAAAATATTCACTCAGTTATACTTATATTATAGTCAAAAGCCCTCTTCACGCAGATAATAATTGAAATTTAATTGAAGAAATTTTCATTCACAAAATACTCAGCTTAAATAAATGTTGTTAATGAATTGAAGAATCAGTCTGCATGCACATAATAGATATCTTTAAACCGAACAGGAATCTGAGAGCTGTACACACCAGACTCTATTAAGTTTAAATAAGTCAAAAGGAAAACATGGAAAGCAGACTTTTGCCGGTTTTATGGTAGTACTATGAACAAAATTAAATAAAAAAATTCAACTTTAGTCATGATCGACTTAATTTAAAATTTTAGTAACGTGAGCGTTAAAGCAAAACCAAATATGAAAGATTTAATATAAAGATTATTCTCAATCCAATAAAAGACGTCTTGGTCTATTAATAATATAACCAGTGCATTTTTTTTTCTCAGAGTTGATTTTTTTTTATAATGGAAGAAATATGATATTGTATATACTGGCATTGGATTACAAAATCTTCTTCCCAGATTTCTATAGTAAAAAAAAACATTAAAAATCATGGTAGAAATTATATTATATTACACTCTACTTTTAAATATAAAGAATTCAATGAACTCTTTCTACAATAAATATTGATTATAATAATAATAACAGTATAATTTGGCGCATTTGATGATATATTGTATAAACATATTATGCTACATTATCTTCCTCAAGAAGTCAGTACTAGAATCCAATAGAGTAAAACAATCTCAAACTTGTTTCTTTAATCATAAATCTTGTATAACTTTTTGATCCTATCCAAGGTTTGTTTATTTATCTCTCCATTCAATTTCCAACAAAAAAACATCGTGGCACTGTAAATGCCAAAAAGATTACAGATGATTTATTTGCAGAGAGAGTTTTAAATAAATACGACGCTTTTGAGTTTTGCAAATACTTCATTAATTCTATTGATTACTAAATGTGTTTTGAAATTGTTGTATGAGTCAAATTCTATAGATTTAATACATGAGGTGTTGTATCTCAAATGTTTATCGTTTAAAAGCTTCAATATCCCGTTTGACCAACAAAATAATTATAATTGAAGGAAAACATGCATTAATTGGAAACGATTCAAATTTGCTGTAAAATTAAAATGAAATTATATGTAACATTGATAAATTGTAAAAACAGTGATATATTTAATTATCGTGTCTCGTCTTCTCTTTCTTGATTAAAAAAGCCAGCCATAATCAACATGTGACAATTATTTTCTAATAAAACTATAATGCATTAATGTCTTTTAACTGTAATTGTAATTCAAAAGGTCACCATGTTTTCCGCCAGGTATCTCAGCAAAATGTGTATTTGAAAATATAATATTATATGTAAAATATAAAAAAGTTTGAAATTGATTAATGATGAATACTAAATTTTAACGTTAATTATTAAAAAAATATAATGTAGAGCTTAAAATAAAAAAATTATATTTTATTTTAAGCTCTACAATTTCTTTCACTGCTTAGAGCTTAATATTTTTATTCTTTTACCATACTGTGCTGCTGCTGTTATAGCAAGCAAATGCTAATAACATGATTATTATTAAGCCTGGTTCATACTGATTGAAAAACATTTGACCGTATATTTGCGTCGTTTCTCATATTAATAAATAATAATAGACTTTGGTTATAAAATGATTTTTATTTTCATTTTTTATTCATTTTTCTTAACCTTGCCCTATTATAAATATACATCATTATATACACCATAAATGAAACCCATCTCAACAAACGTTTTTCTAAGAGAACTATTTGCTTGTTAATAGCTTTCACATACCCATTTTAATTATTGGAAAAAAAATTGGAAATCTTTGCTATCAAAAAATAAAATAACAAAGCGGACAATTATAGAATTTTAATATGGAGATCAAGTCAAAGAAGTTTACAGCTCTACCACGAGCCAAGTTAAATGTAATGTTTGAGTGTTTTAACACGGTGAAAAAATAGCAATGTATTTTAGTTCTACAAAATTATTTTTAACAAATATAGTTGATAGCTATTTCGGCTCACGCCATCGTCAGAACTATGCTTAAACTAACATTTGCTTATCTATATATAGCTGTGCAGAACTACTCGAGCTAAGGAACATGTAAGATCATTCAACAATAAAAAAACAGATTCACAATTCGCTAATCACGTTATTAATGAATCACATAATATAAATTCAAACTCAGCCCCTAAATGTTTGCATCTTTGTAGTAAGGGTCGGAGAATGGCGGCTTTAGAACAGCTAGAAATCAATAAACACCAATTATCACAAAGGATTCTTAACGAACAAACTAACATAACAGTATCGCCACTTGTTCAGCCGTTGCACAAAGGGGTGGTCTGATTTACTTCCAGAAGGATCACTTCCGTCCCACATATAATCTTATTGTCATATACACCTATTGTTTCATTTAGAATTTTGAAAATTTACTGTCATTGTGTTAAGTAACAAGCTAGGCCGTTGGAACAGGAGAGAGGATGTGTTGTGTGCCTTTTCTGCACAGCTATATATAGATAAGCAAATGTTAGTTTAAGCACAGTTCTGACGATGGCGTGAGCCGAAATAGCTATCAACTATATTTTTTAAAAATAATTTTATAGAACTAAAATACATTGCTATTTTTTCATCGTGTTATAATGGAGTTCTACCAAGTGAATGCCAATTCAATCAATAATTTGAGTGTTTTATTTATCAGAATCAGAACATTAGACTGATAATCATAAATATAATTCCAATGCAGGCATTATGAATCGGTACCTGCAAGTGCTTTAATATCCAAAATGAAAATAGGTCAGAATTAGCTTCCGCAATATATCAAAAGTGTTTAATTTTCCTTAATGCATTTGTATGCATTCAAGTCCACCGAGTCTTACACTACGAACGTATATGATACAGTGTCACCAAGTTTTACGAATAATCATATTATGTATAATATGACAAGCTTTCTAAACAGACGGTGAGCTTATTAAATACATCATTTATGTAATAACTATCTAAGATATAATACATTTGAGTTATACATAAAGGCTGGGTTTTACCACCCAGCATTTTATGTATGCAAGTGATTTTTGATAGGTGTATAAAAGTTTCAAAGTAAATTCATTCTGATATTGAAAAAATAATCTTCAGTGCATTTATTCACATACATACAATTTTTACCACCATTCAAATTTCAATTATTAATGTATTCATTCTATTTAAGTGTAATTTATTTTGATCATAAAAATTTCCCACTCGTTATTCTTGCTAATGAGCTTTTCTTAATGTAGTACTGATCTGTCTTTAATTTATTTGCTAATTATATATAAGAGATTGTTAACATTTTACATTTTAATTAATTTACCTGTGTTCATATACACATATAATATATTGTATGATTGCATATGAATAGTTTTCTTACACCTTGAATCTTTAGTTTTGCATACCTACTAAGTATTAACTCAATTTTTTGTAGAAATAAGTTTGTTTAATGTTTATACTATTGGTCAAAAAAACTGAAAAAAATACAAATAGTGTAGCAAAATTTTGTTAAAGAGATATTTGAAGGTAAAACGAGATTTCTTACTGAGCAGTAAACAATTTCAAAAAGATAAATCCAATGTATAGCTTAACTGAAGTCCGTCAACATAGGAAATTTGATTCAATCAAGTAGTATTTTGGTAATGAGTCTAGCAGGCTAACGCTGCATCATTCTACCAGTGGCAACTTGAGGCAAAAAAAAACTATTGTTTAATAGAAATAAATTTTTTCGAACGTTTATCATCATATTTTTTCAGTCTACTTAGCAAATCAACTTAACTTTTTAAAAAATAAATTACACTTAAAGAGTTTCTTTATTTGAGTCATTATTGTAACAATTGGATAGCAGAATATGCCTCCAATTTTGATTGTAAGCTTAACAGAGAAAAAAATGTGGGATACCTTTTGTTTTTGTAAATTTATTTTTGATTCTTTGTTATTGAATTTTTTTTTACAATTATCATTTAAATTTTTATCGGTAAATAATAAATACCGTTTAAAATGGTGCTTCTATTTTTTTCAGCCGATATAGTACAAACAAATTCAATCAGATGAAAAAAAATCTTTGTTAATATATTATATTACTGAATGAAAGTCATTAATGACAGATGTGTGTGTATTTCAATGTTGATGACTTTATGCTAAGTTTCGGCCTGGCATGTCCTAGGCGTTTCTGTATTTGAGCTTTATACTTCAATCCACAAAAAATGAGTAATATCATTTTAAGGTTACAATCAGATGAGTCTGGTTTTGCGTCTAAGTCGTCGTTTTGTTGCTAAGCTGTAAAATGAAATGGTACATATAGTACACTCATATTCAACACTCAATTATTTTTACGATAATCTACTGATATCCAGTATGCAATAAATATTCATAAGCGTTGATTCACAAGAAAATTAATATGCGTTTTACACATGGAATATTTAAAAAAAAATACTGCTTACAATTTTATAGTAATATTTTGCCAAATATTTTTGAAACAAAAACTTTCACGTGATTTTTTAAATATCAAATTAATGGAACGCTTGCATCATCTCTTATATATAGACTTTTTTGCTGAACATTTATTCTGTCGTTGTTGACAGACGCAAGTCGCTGCAGAGCCGAGTAATCCAAAATAAATTCGGTCACGTGGAGACCACAAGCAGAGTTAAATTAATAGTTTTACTATAATGAAATACCTTTTATATACTGTCACACAAGACGCAGTTAATAATCTAATCTTTAATATCAATTTTCCAATCATATAATATAATATATAAATACTCATTGAAGTGAATACCAATACTCATTGAAGATTCTAATATATAATATATTAGATGATATTTTGTAAATTTCTTCTTAAACAGTTAATACAGTTAATAACTAAAATTAAATTTTACCTTTTCGCAGCCGCAAATCAATCACTCCGCAGTGTTTATTACCGCGAGTAGTTTCGGTCCAAATAAAACTCCAAATCGGTCCAAAAAAAATCATTTTTAATATGATAGAAACAAGTTATAATTTAACTACCAGATTTTATATTCCGCATCGATTTTTGGAATATATTCTTGAAGTTAACCTGTTTTATATTTCATTGTCAATAAAAGTTTACATGGCACAAGAATACGCTAGCAAAAGAATTTGAACTTAAACACCGAGATATCTCGTCCCTGGCGATACGAACACTATGCCATTTGACGGAATATCTCGTCTGTGGCAACTAATGGGTTAATTATTTTTCTAACGCTACGAGATTGATAATTGCTAAATAACGGTTTTTTTCAAAATGATAATGTAAAAATAGTAAAGTGTATAGCTTGAAAAATTTTAGGAAATATCAGATTGTTTGAAAAAAAATCCATTTATCAAAAGTAGTGGTATCTTATTTTTGATTGTGATTAACACAACTATTAATAACGTTACTATCCCGATTATCTTTAGCGGATAAGACTTTATTTGGCTTTCAGCGGTTTCCTGCGGTGAATTATTGTGACTGCATGCATCGAGCATGTACCCACATCCTCACGCTGATGTTGACTATATGCACTTCCAATAGCAACCCTCGAGCCTGTACGGGTGGAGGGTGGGCGAGTAGACAGGTAGTTGCACCGCTATGAGCAACGACGTTTCGTAATGTACACATCGTATCAGAATTTATGTTAGGAAGCGCGGCGGTGACTGTGACCTCATATTGTGATCGTTTATACAGGACTGTGACTTTGCTCAAAATACAATATTCAAAGTACGTTAAGCACTTAAAAATATATAAGCACAAACAAAAATATAAATGTATGAGCACAAATAAAAATACAAATATATAAACATTAAAAGAAAAAGTTGCTATTTTTCATTTTAGAAGTGAACGACAATCTTGTTTTACCCAAAAGTTACCCAAATTTCTATTAACAAATTAAAAACATATTGCATAAAATAGCAACGAAGTTAAATTAAATGTATCAGTGTTTGAATCCAACAATTCCGTTAACCGAATATTTCGGTCAGTTAAACATTATTATTATATTTTTATCGTAAAATTTTGTTGGAACTTTGCCTGTATTTTTGCATTAAAATTGTGTAAAATGATTTATGGATTATGTAATTATATTTTGATAAAATTTGGATATGTTTAATTTCATTTTGAATAACTCATTTAATGTCAAATCTATATTTATAAACGTATACTTGTTATTTCATTTTATTTCATGTGATAATATATAGATATCTTTAGTCACTTTTAAGGTGTTAACTGTCACTTCTTGATGGAAAGGCATTATATTTTAAATAATAAAAACACATTTTTTAGTACTTATTTCCACAATATATTTTTTGATCAGGACCGGTTTCGCTCATCGCGAGCATTTGATCAGTTGATAATGCTCGCGATGAGCGAAACCGGTCCTGATCAAAAAATATATTGTGGAAATAAGTACTAAAAAAAAATGTGTTTTTATTATTTAAAAATAAAGATAGCTTTAGTTTTTACAATGATAGTTTTCTCACATCTGTGCTATTTAATGCCCATTTATTACACTTTTAAAAACGTTGTTTGTTTTGCTTGTTTTACTGGAAAACATTTCAGTCCATTCTCAAACATGACTTCTATTGAACTTTTGTTTTTGAATTTCTGTGATCTTGTTCATAATTCGTGGTTCCATTCAGTCATTGTTGCTTTCTCGTACCATTTTATTCTGGACACATTACTTTTGTCAAAATTTTTTCATCTCTCCCGTGCACACATGACACCCGATCAATTACTATCGAAAAAAGAGCATTCACTGTAATTCTTCTAAATCTGTCTTATTGTTATGATGTAGTGTCAATGTTTTCGCTAATGAGTAACTAATTGTTTATCTATATTCAGATTTGATAATTGTTTTGCCAAGTCGTTCTGAGTTCATTTTCGTCTCATATTTTACTCAGTAAAAACAAAAGATTAAGGCTCCAATGTGTGAAAACCATTTTTTTGTACAAAGGGAACCTTATATTTTGAAGAAAAAATATACATACATTTTTTCAAAAGGGAATAAAAAAAAATCCTCAAAATTTTATTTTTTGACTTAAACTATAATATATCTTTTTCTTGCAAGATTTATTAAAAATAACTACAGAAAAAAAAACAAGCAAAGTTTATTACACGAATAATTCAATTGTTTCAACTACTTGGCCGAGTAGCTCGTCATGTTGTGAAAAATCACTGGCACATGTGTACACATACAGTGTAATACAGCAATAATCATTTGTTTCAGCAAAGCGAACATCCTTTGTTTACATGCGAATAAATTTAACTTTTTCTTTAAACTCGACCTTAAAAAAATACATGATACATAACAGCAACTGGAAATTTTGCAAACTTTCAGAATGTATTCTCGGTAGTGTATGACTTTTAGAATTTATTTTACAACACTCGCTTAAAGCTTATCGATATTAGTTTTCCAATTTCGCCTTTCGCCTATCATTTATTTAAAAAGTTTTCAATATGTTACTATGTAAGCATTTGCTTTAGTTAAAATAGCAAATTTTTGAAAGACAACAAAATGAAAGATATTTGTAATAAAGACATTATTTTTTCTTGTGTATTTTTTTTTGTATATCAAACAAAATAATTTTCTTTTTGAAGTAAAGAAGCAAAAAATATATTAAGTATCGCTTTTCTTTCGACTGGAAAAATATATGTAAACGAAAAATTATTTTTTTTTATGACAAAATAAATACAAAAAATGACAATATTGATAAGTTTTGTCTCAAATATTCCGTACTTCATCGTTCAGTATATTCAAGTCTTGTATAATTAGATTAAAATAAAACATTTAAGCAAGTTTATACTTTTTATCAAAACGCTAAAAAAATTAATGTTCATCAATATATAAATTTAAAAAATAAGGTTTTAAAGGAAATACTCCATTTCATAAATCAAATTTTACTGAAATGCACTCCTATTTTTTAATTATGGTATACCATTCTGTAATCCAGTCAATAATTTAATCCCACAGTTCTGGGATTGATATAATTACAATTATTGGATTTTGAAATTCACAATTAATTTACACAATAATATTTTAAATTAAATACATTCTAATTATCAACAACCTACAAACAAACACGTTTACATTTTATTGTGTCCATGTAATTAATATGTGAATTCTGGCTGCCTATCATATTTTGTGACATTTGTTGGCGGTCAACATAGTGATCTTTCTTTACATATGAGTGGGGATGAGATTTTTAATTAAATTTGTACGTTTATCACATTGAAAGCTCGTATATATAAAAACAATTTCATTGCAATAAATGAAATTAATATGAAACTCTTTGACACATGGTGGCATTTAAACAAGCCCGTTTGTAGTGATTATGAAATTTATTTGACTGGGAGAAACTTTTTTATTTAAATTATATATTTTTAATTTATCAATGATAATTTTGATCATGATAAGTTCAACGGTAATTTTTTTTAGTTGAAAAAGTTGGATGAAATTCCGGATCATAATTGAGGATAAAATTATCAGGACGATTATAATGTGCTGTGGGATTGTCCTAAAATGATTGTCGAATGAGCAGAGCTGTTAAGTGTGGTCCGTCCTCATACTGACCTATTAAGCAACCCTGACTTGATAGCGACCAAGGACAACTTTAAGATATTCCATAAATTAGTAAATCATATAAGTAACGACATAATCTCAATTCTTCTTTAGATTCAAGGCAGATTAGACTCATTTTTTTCTGTATACAAAAACACAGAATAATCAAAATCAATAAAGCTAAGAGGCTGAGCTTGTCACATATTTTTCTTTTCTGTATTTCTTCTTTATTATTTCGTATTATATTAAAATTAAATCTATACAGTAAACAACGTCAACATTCTTACCATCTTTTTGGTTTCAATAATAAATTGGCTTTAAAATTTTTAAACAAATATTTTGCGACTTAAAAAAAATTACTTTTGTCATGATTACGGGCGAATGAAAAAAGTGTGTCAGTAAACATGTAATTTTTGTTGTTTCATTTGCGAAAGTGGCTCGCGTAAAACATTTCACGGCACTTTGAGCCAAATTACGTCCCACGGTGGCTTCACCCCTCGTCCCAGAGAGTCGCTCTTTTGCATTGCGCTGTTCATGGCTGTGTGAAATTTAAATTATTGTTTCATAACGGATAAAAAATATAATTTTGAAAATTAATGCATTTAAGGGGACAAGAAATAATATCACGTAGTAATAAAAATTACCTTTAGTTTTGTTAACAGGTGTTCTCCATTAGGAATATTCGTTGATTATGTTACTTTTTTTTAAATTTAAATTGTCACCCTCTGCATGAAATCGAGCCATATAATCGCTATACTACGTTATTTATTCATACTGTGACTTATTTTTATTATTTTTTTTCCACCAACAACGATTTAAATATCGGAAGGTATTCATATGACAGTAGCTAGAGGACAAAATAAATACATCTTTTTTGGTCAAAAATTCTCAATAATATGTCGAGTTTTATTATTTCACCATAATTTCAAGACATATCACTTTGCGTTTAAAATATTAACAATGGAATTTGACAAGATATTAAGTGTTTAATTACGGCGCGTATACTCATTCATTTTCTATGTGCGGCATGCGGTGTACATGTTATAGAGCGCGGTAACGCGCTTGTGGCATGGAATCGGTTAACAGTGCCAACGTTTAATTTCTATTTTTGAGTTTCTTTTAAATGATTAAAAAATATTAACAGTTTTTCTTTAGATGTGAAATGATATTTATTTTATAAACGCTTGAAATCTGTACCATTTTAACCGTTAACGAATGAATATAAACTAAGGTCTTTAAAAAGCACGAATATTACACGAATCAAACCAATTATTTCAAAAGATACTGAGTGCTAACTCAAACTACAAACAATAAATTCTCTATAAATTCGAGACCCAAAAAGAAGTGAAAGATAAACATAATCAGATTTTTTAACTATATATTTTATTACCAATTTCATTGTTAAAGGTTGCCGTTATATAGCCCTATCAGAACTTTATTCCGTATTTTGAATGAAAAAACAATACGAAATAAAAAAAACATATTTAATATAAACAATAAAACTTCAGTCATTATTATATGACACCTCTCGTAAGATTTGTCAATTTATTTAACATAACAATTTTCAAGAGCTATTTTTTATATTTTCTAGATGCTCAAAATTTAAAAATGGTCACGTTTATTTAAAAAGATGATAGTCCCTTAGATGATTGTACTGTTAGAGCACGCACAATTCGTGCGGCGTCCATATGCATTATTTTTATACTTAACTGGAAGTATCCTTATTTATTACTTATTACTTGAATAGACGCAGTAAGACTTGTTATATAGAATAAATATTAAAATTTATATCGGTCTTCACATTCTTTGCTAAAGTGCTAAGAGGTAAAAACGTGTCAAATAACAAGCCAGCCATAAAAAGGTTTTTGTTTCTTATTTTATGTCAATCACTTGCTTACTGAGAAACAAAAAGCAAATCGATTGCTAACACAAATGCTTTCAAAATTCATAGGATGACACACGACTGTTGATAAAATATCCACAACTTCTTACTCGATTCCTAAAATTTACATTAATTTTAATACAGTTTTTTTTCTTTATTCATCATCCATTTAAATTTTATAAAGTCAACATTGGTGTACGGAATTTTGCAAATATTTTATTCTCTGACTTTAAAAATAGTGTTTAATTTAAAATTTCTAAATTACATACTTTAATTTTTAATATGGCAACTAGACTACCTAGCAATACACTAAAATTTACTAGTCCATATGTTTATTTGATTATCATTGCTCTGACTTTTTAAGACTAAATATATTTATTTTGTATTTGATAATAAAAAAATATAAACATATATTTTATTTTAGTATACACAAACACTCATTTGACCGAACTTTTAAAATAGAACGAGGTCTATAAATATGTATAAGCCAAACATACATTTTTTTATCCAATTGGCGTCATAAAACTTCTCGTCGTTTATCTTTTTTAACACAATTTTAGAATCGTATATTAAACGTAGAAAATATACGCTCTTTTGGCAAAGGAGTCAATAGAAACTGAATGATTCATTATCATCCATACATATCATTAAGCTTTTATTCAAACGGGCATGGTAGTTTTCTACCTGTCATCGCCCACCACTACGCTACTCGTCATTGTATAGATGCAGAAATAGCACAAATACATTAATTTAAAGAGCTTTCATACAACCTATTACGACCATAATTTTTTTTTAATATTCAAAGTCATCAAAACGTTATTATGTTTTAACATAAGTAAAAATCATAAAGGATAACAAACAGCATTGAATTTTGATTTATGATATCGACTGAAGGTGCTTGATGGAGTTTCAATATAAAATTTGAATTGTTAAACTTTGTATGATTCTACGTGTTGTGTTACTAATGACTCAGGCAAAGCCTTTCAACATACTTTGTCATTCAATTACACGTATGAAATTAGCTTGTTTTTTGTCAGTTCTGTTGCATCCATCTGATAGTATGCCTGACGATGTCAATAGCGAAATCATACAAAGTTTCATCAAATAAAATTCTGATTTGAATTTAAGACTACGTAATTCTATATGTAGCTCAACTTAAGTGACTTCAAAAATGATTGTATACTTCCAAAGGAGAGGATATAAAATAATAAATTGTAAATTTCCAAATTCAATAAATTCAAATATCATTCATGGTATTGATTAAGCGAATTTAAAAATTAAATTTGAATTGTTAAAATTTTATAAGACGCTAGTGACAAAATATGTGAATTATACAAAATTTCAAATTTTTTTTTATGAAATAAAATAATTATATTATTCAAAAGGACCCATTTTATATTTCTTAATACTTTACTAAATATTCAAAAAAATTTTTTTTTACCTAAACATAATATAAATATTTCTCAAATAATAATAGTAACTTTATTATACACATTTTGCATGTTTCAATTACATTATTGACTAGTAACTGGACTTAATTATTAATTTAGAAGATTATCGTAATAATATTGCAAATATACCCGCACTTAAAACATTAAACATATCTCATATATACCAATAAAATCTTAAGATTTGGCGATACATAGTTTTGTGGAAAATAATTTGAAGAAAAAAACACTGATAATCAAGCCCAGATCTTTTCACCCAGAGCCAATTTATACAAAATGTTAAGTTAATTAACAGGTATTCAAAACCATAGTTTTAAGAACTAATAAAAAAATACAGTCAATCATACGATTTGTATACATGTATTAAAATTAAATAAATTTATAAAATGTTGATTGATTGATAGATGAGCGGAACTGGTACTGATCATAAAAAAATCTTTTTTTATTTTTTTAAATAGTATGACTTTCCAACAACAAGTAACAAACTGTGAAAAGTGTGATTAAAAAAAAGTGATTTTCACGGTCTGTATATGTCATTAAAGTAACTAAAGATATTTAAAAAAAATGTTTTTATAAATTTATTTTCTTTAATAGTTTTCGTAAAAACATATTCCTGCAGTTGTATCATTGGATAAAAATAGGAATTTATTTTAATTCAGCCAAATATGTCAACGAAAAAAATAGTCTATTTTTTTTCTATTTAAATAAGACCAAAATAACCTATTTTTTCATTTTCAAAAATATTTACCCTTTCGAATCGTTTTCTGAATAATAAAATTAGAATTACGCATTTTTTGCATTTAATTCACATAAATCTATAGTTACTTTACCAATAAATCATGGGTATGTCAACTATTCAGCAGGTCTCAGATTACTGTACAATAAAGTTTCTGAAATACGAAGTTTTTAATTAGGCAGTTAAGCTATTTGTGCATTTAGGTAACGATTTACTCGTCTAGGATTTACTTTCACCATAAATCAAGCTGTTCGTAAGTCCGCCATACAAAGAAAGCCAATATTAACTTTGGGGTAAAGCGAAGGTCAAAGTAGAGCCTTCTTATGTTACTTTACGTTGAGAACGGTAATGTTAGACCCGCCGCAAAGCCTTCAAGTAACTTCTATAAAAAGAGACAACTCCCCGAGCGTTTTTTTCTTCTTTTATTATTCATTCAAGTTGTTTATGGGCGTATAGTGTATCATTGAGTAGAGCAGAAAAGAATACAAGTAAATAAACAGGAAAAAAGGTTCAGAGAGAAAAAATGTGAAATATTGATCGGTGCTTGAAAAATGTATAGCTTAGAAGTAATAATTATGTCGCACAAATTTTTTCTTCGGATTTCTTAACGACCAACACATTTTTTACAAGAAACATTTAAAGTTTTTACCAAATAAAAAATACACGTCTTTTTAAACCAATAATTTTGATGAATATTGTTTTGTTTTCATGGAAAATGCCTGAAAGCCGTGAAGCTTCAAGCAAATAATAATTTAAGTCTTTTCATCATTACCACTCAATAAGATATAGATATTCATGCTTACATTATGATATAATAATCTGGGTGTTTCCCTATTACGTAGATTTTACTTAGAATCAATATCCCCATATGTATTCATCGAGTTCCCACGCTTCTTCATAAATATGTATCCGCCGGGATGTATGTAGATACGAAAAAGTTTATTCGATAAAGTATTAAGACTAAACTAAGATCAATCTCTGAGATATGAAACGAAAAGAAAACGTGGTGGTACAAACGGCCGTAAAAAGCATATGAAACTCAATTTGCATACGTCATAAAATATGACTTATAAGATAGACCTGTAATAGATCGATATGTCTGTGGGCAGGACCGTATTTTTATTGCAAAATGCAAATCACGTTTCAGGTTATTCAGTTATGAAGCTCTGAATAGAGAACCTTTGTAAATTTAAAATAATAAAACACAATGCTTAATAATATTTCCATAGTTTTATATTATCAAAATCAGGGCTGGTTTCGCCCACACTATATCATTATCAGTTGAAAATGACGTAGATTTTTAGTCGTTTTTAGCCCACTTATTGCAAACGTCTGAATTGTTGAAATGACTGATAAATTTTTTTGGCAGACAAAAATATTAAAATCATAACACCATCAAATCTGTCGTGCATGAGATATTTGTTGTAACTTTATAAACACCAACAAGACTGAATTATTTTTTTGAATATCCTTATGTATATTAAAATCTTTTCAGGCTTTATTTATTATTATAACCGTCACTTCGCGATGGAAAGGCATGATATTTTGAATAATAAAAACACATTTTTCAGTACTACTTCCATAACATATTTTATGATCAGGGCCATTTTCGCTCATATCAAGCATTATCAATTGATTTTTAATATAAAAATTATTAATGGTTCTGATCGTAAAATATAAAGTGGAAATATTACTAGAAATGTGTTTTTATTATTTTAAATATCCTCTACTAGAATATCGTTTAAGTGTCTTAGTAGAGAATAGGTTTATTGGATTTTTTCAACATTTAATAAGCATTTGAATTATTTTTTGTGAGTAATTAAGTGAGAGTACTTTAATAGAAAATTCAATAATAAATTTTATTTGATTAACTTTCGCATATTTTGTAAGTCACGATCCAGGTTTTATAATTTTTAATATTTCACAACGTAGAAAAGCAACGTCAATCATTAGTTAAATGTAGGGATAGTAAACTTTGTGTTAAAAATATAAATACAATGGTGTTTCAGTAAATTCATTTAATGAAACATTCTGATTACATCTAAGCATTTAACCATTGCTAGAAATATACTTTTACGGGTGAAAATATATTTTAAGAGTTACTTTCCAGTTGAATTAAATTCGTCTCAGGATTTCTATTAAAATCATATACAACATAATGATACCATCGTCGAGAGGTACAGTTATCGTTCACTGCATAATTTTTTAAGCATAATTTTCAATTGAGACGTACTCAAGCTGTAACAAGTGTTTAAAATTATTTTTCCACATAAAACAATACAATAGAAATTATTTTATAATTTGCATTGGCTTTGAATTGAAATTGAATTAATAGCCGACAGCATAATCCGGTATGATTATCTAGTAAAGATTCTTAGTAACAGCGGTCGGAAAAAATATACGTGTAAGCCTTATAAATCATCAATTAAAAACTACTTACGATAAAATATACCTCGGCTAAGTGTCAGATTCTATTGTCCCGTATTAGCCAGTGGGCACTAAAAATTCTTAGTGCCGCCCAACTCAGTGGGTCTTTTTACTCACAAGCATTCCCTTTTCCAATTTGATAGCAGTAAAGGCCTATAAAAGTGCCACAGAAGATTTAATATATATATCAAATTGCTCCCGTAGATAAAACCGAAGGGATTTGTCTACATAATATATAATATGATATTATGATGTTCGCATAGAATATTTGAAAAATACCAGGTGGTTTCCTATTATCTTTTGGAAGCTCTTTAGGGAAAACGCACGAATTCAATTATGACGAAATAAAACGGCGTCAAAGCACCAGAAAGGAAAGAGTTTTTCGGATTTTAAGGATTTCACTTACTTAAGATAAGTATTTAAGCTGCGGTGTTTTCTAAAGCTGCCATAATATACGAACCGAGTACCCTTCTTTGTCGGTTGACTGGTCTACAATATAAGTTTGGATAATTGCAATTAAAAGATAGCATTTTTGTATCTTCTATATCCAAAAATAAATATGTTTTCTATAAAAAGATAACGAGGATTTTTGTGTTGATAATAGAATATCTGTTATGTAATATTTATTTTCAGATTAGCTCATATTAAACGCTTTCATATCAACGATTCATTGAACCTATTATTATTTTTAGACAACTTAAGAATTCACGAAAAAGAACTTTCACACTTTGTCATTAATGACCTGGGTATTGTCAGTTAAATTGCATTCGTGTGATAGAATACCTGATGCTGTAAGATGCTTAAAGTCGAAACCTGGATCGTTAGTGAGTAGAAAGTTTCAACAATTCAAATTTGATGTTGAAACTCTATTATGCACTTTCAGTCAATATCATAAACTTAAAAAATACTTCACCCAAATGATTTTATTTGAACAATAAAACACATTTATTACATATGTAAAATTGTTAAAATATTACTAAAAATTGGGTTTTATTATTTAAACAAAAAGCTTATCCACCAAGAATTAACAATTAATACTTTAAACTCGTAAAAGACTTACATTAACACGGTGAAACAATAGCAATGTATTTCGGTTCTCTAAAAATTGAAAGCTATTCCGGCTTATACCCTACTCAGAACTATCTTTAAAGTTGCGGTCTGAATGTGACAAAGGTAAATATAACACGGTGAAAAAATAGCAATGTATTTTAAATCTACAAAATTTTGTAGAACTAAAATACATTGCTATTTTTTCACCGTGTTATAATGGAGTTCTCCCAAGTGAATGCCAATTCAATTAATAAAGGGAAAATATAAATAAAACATTAAATTTGGTTGGAACGCCAGTGAGTATATTTTCAGAATCATTATAAAACACTTATAAAATCATCTAATAAATAATTTAACATTTTTTTTTGTTATTACTAGTTTTAAAAAAATGTAATTTTGCAGCTGTGTGAATAATAATCACATAATCGAAATCATTTTTTGCGAGAAAGTACTTGCATTTATTATTGAACCTTTTTTATGTGAATAAATTGTCAAAACGCCTTTTCACCGCTCAATGTTTTTAAATGTCTCAATTATTATTTAAGTATGAAAGAATGAAGGCATTAGGATAATGCGATGGACTTCGATGGACTTGATCGATCGGATGAGGGCTTAATCGAACCGCTAATGTATCAAAAACAGCTGTGGCTCTTCATCAGACATCGAGAGACCGCTTGACCGATGGTTTTTAGCCAACGTTCGTGCGACCAACGAGTTGTGATAATCGCTAGAAAATAATAGTGAGATGTATTACTATATTTATATGGAACGTATTTTCCATGTCATAGAAAATTTATAGACGCTTAATGGGAAATGAATCGATTTAAACTCCATAAATATTTAAAGATTTTACTATCATTGTTTTTTTACGATATCAACTGAAGGTTTTTGAAGGAGTGTCAATATCAAGTCTAAACTGTTGAAACTTTGTACGATTCCACATGTTTTGTCATTAACGACTTTTATTAGTTCCATTGCATTAGTGTGATAAAATGTCAGTGATTTTTTGAGTGATAAAACATAAAGAATCAAAAAAGTTTCTTCTATTATGTTTTTTTACTGTTGTGTATGCGTTGATCAATACATGTATAGTCAGTCAACACGTCACATGCCGTAGGAAATTATTTGAAAAAAATACGCTGCCAAAATATTTGTCTTGTTGAAAATTTTATTGGTAATTAAAAATAATATATTGATTGAATTAGCATTTACTTGGCAGAACTCAATTAAAGCACGGTAAAAAAAAAATATTATTAATTAGTTTATTGCTAAAAAAATAATTTCTAGTGGTAATTTGAGGAATCTGGCCGCACAATATTGAATAATACAAAAGAACTGTGGAACTTAAAATTGTGACTTTTTTAGTTGAAGTCATTGAACAAAACATAAAAGTTTTTTTAAAATTCTAAATGAAACAATAGGTGTCTATGACAATAAGATTATATTATAATTAGATTATATTATAGAATTTTGAAAATTTAGTGTCATTGTGTTAAAGTAACAAGCTAGGCCGTTGGAACAGGAGAGAGGATGTGTTGTGTGCCTTTTCTGCACAGCTATATATAGATAAGCAAATGTTAGTTTAAGCATAGTTCTGACGATGGCGTGAGCCGAAATACCTATGAACTATATTTGTTAAAAATAATTTTGTAAAACTAAAATACATTGATATTTTTTCACCGTGTTATAATGGAGTTCTACCAAGTGAATGCCAATTCAATCTATAAAAGTTTTTGAAAATGTATATTTATAAACATTAACTAACAAAAAAACACTCGTATATCGAGGATACTGAAATATAAACTATTTTATTAAAGAATTAATTGACTACACATTTTAGCAGTAAATATATATGTATATATATATATATATATGTCCCCATAATTCAAATTAATTGTAGAGTTTAAGTAAAATGAGATCAATAAAAGAATTATGTCTTACAATTATACGATATTTTATATGGAATTCAGTTTATATTTCCAATATTATTTTTTTTCTCAATACAATCTTATCGTTATATTTACATCTGTTGTGATATTATTAATTCATCTATTCGGTTATTTTGTATCATTATTTTTCCAACATCGTTTATGTTTTAAATAAATTTCAGTCTAATAAAATACCTCAATATTCAAGAAGACATGCAGTAATTTGTACGTAAAAAAATTATAAATTTATAGTTGATAGCTATTTCGGCTTACACCCTCATCAGAATTAATTCATAAATTAATAATGAATTTTACTTTATTGAATTTTGAAATATTTGTTTTTCATGACTATTTTTACGAGAGAGTTTAGGATCAAACTCTGCCGTTTTCCTTAATCTCCAACCTTCGTAATGCATTTTAGTCTTTTGACTCTTTATCCATATGGTGACTTGCCGTTTACTATATTGTTTCATCTCCAGGAGTAGAAAAATCTAATATATTTAGGAAGTTCTAATCATCCATGAGCGTTGTTTTTCCGGTCCAGTGTAAACATTGGATTCTTAGAAGTGTGTTTATGTCTTGTATAACATACATCGTGCCAGTAGACATACTTGAAAATATTTAATATAATAGTATATTACGGAGATTTTCTGAGAATCTTCACAGATTTCGGCAGGGGTTTTTGACACTTAGTGACAGACAGACCAAAAAAATAAAGTGTTTTTTTTATAAAGTAGAGAGTAATGCTAACAATTAAATTGTTCGTTGTCATAACAAATTTCCTTAAATTTCCTTACTCTGAAATTGCGACAATTCGGCGCAAGACGAGTCAGCTACTAATATATAAAATAAATTTTAGTTATATAGCTTTCAGATAAAATTTTGATGAATTCTGTTGATGAAATTTTTCTACTAGACATTTGTTTTATATTCTGAAAATTAAATGGCAAAATTAAAATGAGATAAGACATATCATTGGATACTTGATGATCATAAGCATGATTCTCCGTCATTTCAGTCACTGTTAACCGACAGTCGTAAATTTGAATACATAACAACTTCTTTGAACATTCGTGTATGTACAAATATGTGAAATGATTTTGTAGCATTTAAATTAATGCACTTTCTCAGGGAGAAACGCTTAATCACGATAACATTATGCTCGTGATGGAATATAATACATACAAAATCTACCGCCAAAGTGTTTTAGCTGCTCAAAAACTTTCTTTTCCTCCATACTTATATCCCTCTGTTAAATTGCGCAGAAGTAAGTTACGCTTTAAGGCATTCAACATCTCTTTGACGTTTATCTTCCCTCGCTCAATCTTGATGCGGTTTACATTTTGAATTTTGCGATTCGAGCTTTGCCTGCTGCCACGCTATTGCAAGCGCATTATACATTTATGGAAAATGAGACGTATACCTTTTACCTCATTAAATCACAAAACATGCAATGAAATATATAAACATTTTGTTTTGTAGTGAGCTTTTTGAGAAAACTATTAAAAATTCTTCTGTGAGTGATACCTTAAACTATTTTATGAATAAATTTCAGAAATAAACAAGGTTCAATTAAGTTCAATGTCTCTTTTGAATGAACGTTTTAGCCTTCCTTATTATTCCTCGTGTAAAATTGTTTCAATTAGTAAATAATCTGACAAAATAATTTATGATATCAACTGACGGTGCTTGATTGTTTAAATTTTGTACGACTCCACATGTACTATCACATGAACTGTCAGTTATGTTGTGTTCGTTGGAGAGAATGAATGAAGATGTTAAAAGGCGACACCCCGGTCGTTAGGGAAAAATATATTTTTTTATATAGAGAATTTTGTTTCTTACATTTTTTAGTAATGTGAATAAAATTGACGATTGAATCAATTATTTTTCTGTCATAATAAAACGGTAGGTTTCTCAGATATTTTAATGGTAATCATTTATTCAATTATAAAAAAATACAATATAAAATAAATGATGCCTTCCTTTGATAATCACATACGATTCCAAAGACTACCTTCAATTTGAAAAGATATAATTCCCAACTCGTGCATGGGGATTAAGGCCGCTTGCAACTGCAGTCTGGATTTCAGTTTTGATAGAACCTACTTAATTTAATCTCGCTATGAATGTGACTCATCTATTTGGTAATGTGATTTAAGTACCACTGTTACTACCATTTTAAATATCGTCTTTTATTTAATGAATTCTGCGACAACTAAATGCTATATATTAGCCATAATTAAATTTATTATGTTTGATATTTTAGCTATGAAAATGTATTCAGGAATTATTTTCTTACTTATTATTATGACTTTTTTTACATATGTAAACTAAATCATAGTAACCGAGTCTTAATGAATCTAGCTATGAATATTTTTTAGGACGAATAGCGTATGAATCATATTAAGCCAGAGAGGTTATTTCTGGGTACAATTTTTAAAGCTATAGGGAATTAGCAAATAAAAAAAATGCATTTGATTGTTTGTTGAACGGTCATGATGAATATTAGGCTTAAAACCGAGTAATAAGAGGCATTTTTTTGTATTGCGGTGGCCACAAAATCAAAATTTGGTACATAAACATTGATCAGGTATAACTTTGGTATGATGGTTTGACCTTGAGCCGATTAGGATCATTCCGTGAGCTTTTGGCACCTGTACGTAAAACTGACGTAAAACAAACAGTTGGCATCGTATATATAATATATTAAAATCATTATTAACAGGAATCTACTTACCAATAGGCAAGCAAAAGATTGTATTGTATAATATTGTTACATTCTTTTACTTGCCTATTGGTAAGTAGATTCCTGTTAATAATGATTTTAATATATTATATATACGGTGCTAACTGTTTGTTTTACGTCAGTTCTGTTGCATCCGTGCGATGATGCCAAAGGGCGAAACCCGGGTCGTTTGTGATAAGACATATGAAATCTTACAAAGTTGTAACAATTCAAATTTAATATTGAAGTTCAATCAAGCACATTCAGTCGATATCATAAATTATAATTTTATGTATGAGAAAAAAATTGTAAAAAAATCCCTTGATTGAACTTTATTTCAAAGTTATTGAAGCTACCTGCTCTGTTACGAGAAATTAATAATGCATTCTGAACGCGAGCAGTTTCGATTTGAGACTCAACTGAAGAAGTAAAAATTAATTGGATTTCTTTCCTGACTTACTTATTTCTTTTCCGGAGATATTCCAAAGAAATGATATTTAATGTAATTTCTATATTTCCGTTGAAAATATTACTCCCAACAGAACATTACTTTTCAGTAATATTGCTTTTCTATGGAAAAATTTTGATTGCAAATATAAGACACTGTTAATTACTGCTGTCAAAGCAATATTCAATTAAAACGATATTCCCCGTAAATTTCTATTTTTTTATATTAAAACCTGTTTAAACAAGAAATAATTGATGATTCAAATTGGATGATTAACAAAAAAAAAATAGAATTTATATGTGCTTATTTTCACTTAAGACTACCTGCGCAGTATTACTTCCATAAGAATCACGAGACTTCACATTATATAGGTGTTTAGATGATGTGCTTTTAAATGTATAAATGAAAGCTGTTGCCATTATCAATGAGATTGAAGATCAGTGTTAAAACACTGGATTCTGATTAACTTAACAAAAGCCTCGAGTAGCATCATTTACTCCAATAAACATGATTTGAAGTAAATTACCTATATACAAATAGCGTTTTTTTTTATAAAAACGCAAACTTTTTGTAAGTTGTTTTGTTGTTAAAGTATAATTTAAATATCGTAGTATTAAAATGCATACAAAGTTAAATATTATCATAAATAGTGCAATCAATGTAACACTTATGTTTTCAAATACCATTAAAATACTGATCATAAATATATTCACATGTATTCGAAACTATTCTCGAAAAGAAATGCAACTCGCAACATATTTCTTTTAATTTATATGAGGCCAAAATGAGAATCCTGCCATTGTTCATCAAATTGTTCCGGATATCTTTTTTGAAAAGTCGTGGACGTGAATTGTTTGTTTTCTCAAAGTATATAACCAGTCTACCAATGGGGATTCCAATGATGAGTAGAATACAAATTTTCAACTTATTTCATCTGGACGAAAGTAAGTTTAAGCCAATACAATTTTTTTATTTATAATTTACGTAGATTTTACTTTATATGAACTTGCATGGCTGACTTTCTTGCTATCCTTGTTTTTTTCTTCTGTTATGTATTCCTTTAATTGACATTTCAAAAGCAACGTCAAACAAAATAAATAAATATTTTTTTCCCAGCTCTTAAGCTTTGGGTTTTGTTCCCTGTTTTTTCAGCATAACATTTTGTATATAAAGCCTGTTTGTAATTTGTATTGCAGAAGATAATTATGATTGCACTGATAAAATCCGATTTTAATAACATTATATTGTATAAATAGTACACAACATTGTGTTTTTTTGTTTTAAAATACATTCTCGATTCTTTTATATTTTGCTACTAACATTAATAAATTAGCATTGCTTTTCATTTCTTAATAAACAGGAGGAAAATGTAGATAATTTCGCTTAAAACGTTCCATGTTACAAAAGCTTTTAATAATATTGTGAATTAAAACGAGGCGGCCATTGATAACGCAAACACGCTTCGAGATTCGCGTCATACGATAATCGTTATTTATTTGTTTCCAATTCCATTCTTTGCTCAAAGCGTTACACACAAATATATTTCACTTTATCTGATTGTAAAACGGTCGTGTATTAAATCAGTTTTACTGAGTTGGCTCGTTTTAACTTGTTGTAGATGCTACCTAAGACACCTAGTATTAATCTAAATGTATAATTCAAAATTTTACAAAATTTTATCAGTTATTTATGATATCTGCGTCATAATTTATTCAGTTGGAGTAAAGACTGTGTAAAACAATAATTTGACAAGCAGCCGTGTTGTCAACAATAAGTTGTCTAGATGCTCACCACATCGAACAAAAAAAATCACAAGTGGTCGATAGACCGATTTTTAAAATTCTTGCTTAAAGATAGGAATCGACATTAACCTCCCAATTATTCTTAGTCACTCTTTTTTCTTTGGTTTGTCTGTCAAATTTGGAAATAACGAGAAACTCTTGTAAAATTACACTCTCTTTGCTACTGTCAAGTATATCAATGTAACTAATTAACAGATTTTCTGTAAATTTTAATAAAAACTCGTGTTCAGACAAATATGATAAATAGTTACAAAATATTATAATCATATTAAGAATTTAAATTTCGCTTTTTTTAATTGACGAAAATACTATAGAAATTATTTTATCTATTAACTACATTTTTAATCATTTTCCCTCCAATAATTGGCGATTGGAGAAAGTTATTCATTTCATAAAGCTTTTAAGATAGAAAATTTATAATCAGTGTTGAAATACTGTTCTATATAGTTTTCTGTTGCTGTTTTTGGTTGATGTGTTACACATTTGACTTTCAGAAAGTCTCTTAATAAATTTAATAATTGGTCAAGCCTTTTATCACATAAAGATCTATGTTTATTCAATATTTATTCAAGATTAAGTTTAACTTATGATCTCAACAAATGCTTTTTGTGTCTTCATTCTTCTGTCCAAAGTATGTTCAAAGAGAGAAAATGAATGACTGATAAAGATGTTTTTGTTTAAGAACTCTTTAGAATTTAATGTTTCCTTTTGAAGTTATTTTTATGAACTAAATGTTTGAAAGAATACAATTTTTAAAGTGATACTTTTTATTTGATTCAACTTTTGACCGATTAATCGAAATAAATTATATATTACTTTTCGTATGAAAGAAAACTAAACCTATCGTTATGCAAACTGATAAATCATCTAGTCCGATGCTTATTAAAAGAGGGCGTTTCAAGGCAGAGAAATAAAACGATGGAAAAAAGCTAGTGAGTTTCGCAATCAAAGTGAGGTTAGGCGGTTTCTTATCCCTCATTTATCAAAATGCCAAACATTGTTACTCACGCCTCGCCGGGGTAGGATAAAAAGAAGGTTTGTGCATTGGAAAAATGGAAATCCGAAAAAGGTATGCGAAAGAGAATGGGACTCCATTTTGATGTGGGTTATGGATAGTGATGTTCCGTTTGCCACGAATCGCATTAATCCTGCCGAGCCGGTTCATAAAAGTTGCGAATGAGTCAGAGGTCACACCGCGGAAATAATGTTTTATTGTGTATGTATTGTGATAGTTTATGGTTTTACTATCATTTGAGGTATTTGTTAAACAGAATTTTGATTTAAAACTTTTTAAATGGTTAGAAATATCTAAATAAAAAAATGTACCATGATTAATAATAAGCGTTACTGAAATGTTAATTTGTGCGTCGCGTTTGTCTTCACTAATGAAATTTGATAATTTTGTTAAATATTCACATTTTTTTTATCATTTGCTGTTTATAACTTACCAAATATTTTATAAAAAAACATTTAACTGCAGTTTATGTTATGAAGTCTCAACATACCAAACAAAGCTTAATTGCTTATTTGATAATAATAAAATTGTTTCGGATATAAGAACATTCCTTCTAGACTTAGAGAAATTATTTTCGTTTGTTTAATTTTCCTGTATATCATCGATGCAAACTGTATACTATCTTATGCATCCGTGCGTCAGAAAGTTTAAGGATTCTGAAAGGCAAAACCTGGATTGTAAGTAACAAAAAATGTTGAATTATACAAAGTTTTCATAATTAATATATGATTATTTTAACATTTTTTTTAGTTTATACTTAGCATAAATATAAATTGAATATGTAATATTCGGCTCACGACGTGATTATTTTGTTATTAACCTGAAGTCATCTTCAACAAAAGTTGCGCTACTATTCCTATACAAACTAAAATTATATCATAATATTTATGAAATATTTTTTTTCTGTAAAATTGCCACTGCTATAAAAAATATTAATATTAAAAATAAATTAAAAAAGACATCTCTAAAATTATAGCAACGGCTGAATCCCTCTGAAAAGTTTGTTGAAACGTTGTGATTTGAGCTAACGTTCCTTGCACATTATACATGATTAATGATGACGCACTAATTAATTTTTAAATATTTCGGGAACATAGATTTCATGAAAATTATTCATAAAAAACAAACTTAATTTGTTGGTTTACTTTCTTGGACAATATATGTTTTATATAAAAATAATTTAATTTTTATTCATACGAAGTCGTTTGTGTAATCTTATTATGCATATTAAGATTCAAAATAAGCAATCGTTATACATTTCAATAAAAGATATCATTCAATATATATATTATAGTATTTCTATGATTAACTTTAACACTGTAGCGTGCATTTAATATGATTTTCTAGTATGCTTGAAATGAAAAAGTGCGTCGAAATCTTTTATTATATTAAATCTTACTAGATATTTCGTATTACACTACATGCTGCTTTATGTCACATTTATTTTTGAATTTTCTTAGAAATACTGAGATGTGTCAAGATAAACTATTTAAGTGAAAAGCCTTTTTCATCTTTTGAGATATGAAATAAAAAAATGATATGCAATTAGAGCAGAGAAAAATGAAATATGATATAATAACAATTGATTTAAAGTATATTATTCAGTAACGTTTTATTAGTTTATTCGACCCGTTTGCTTCTAATGCTTATGACTTTTAAATTTAAATTGTTACAACTTTGTACGGTACGACGTGTTTTGTCACTAACGACCCGGGTTTCGCATATCGGCATCTTCAAGCATTTTATCACACGAATGAAACAGAACTGACGTAAAATAAACAATTAGCATCTTCTTTATACTAACTTTATTGATTACAGGAAAACACTTACCCTATCGCAAGCAGTAAATTGCAGGTAAAACAAATTTAATAATATTAATCTATTTATAATTACACGATTGCCTGTGATAATTTTCATCAACGATCTTGTTAATGAGTTATTCTTGAAAGGGTTTTACAACAAATATTAATCAACTATCATTAGCATATAATTGTTTTTTTTTATACATAGAGATACCTATTATCAAACATCTAGTGATAAAAAATAAGAATTCACGTCATGAGATTGCCGATTCATTGTAAAATCTCACGTAAATGGTACAAAACGGGGAGGGGGTCGTTGCAAATGTAGACTATTGCAAATGTAGATATTTTGCTGCTGTGTGTCAATATGGCTTAAATTAATTATAGAAGAATGAATCTATTGCTACAAAATCCCTTTTCGATTAGCGATGGCGTTCGTTTTATTAGAAATCATTTTATTTAAGTCAATATTACATAGAATATCATTTTACCGTTCCTTTATTATAACCAAATATAGATAATAAGCGTGAATTATGAATTCTTATTTTGCATGAGATTAGGATTCACAGATTGATTCGCAAACAGGAAACAGTGTGAGGTATATTTTTTGCAACCGTTGACTTGTTGAACGTATTAAATATTGTTAACTATTCCATCTTGTAGCTGTTGGCATATAATAGACGGATTGATTTTAATATCACGACGTCTCTCATACTATATATAATTACTGTCAGTCGTAATTAGCAAGGTTTATTACGTTTACTACGCCAGTGACTGCCAAAATAGAACGAAAAGATTTATTATCGTACAAAAACCGATTCATGATTCTACTTGATTTTTATAATCTGGTCAACTTAATGTGTGAATCGGATTCGTTCGTTTACAAGCAACGCGTGTATTATAAACTTTTTGTTGACAGTTAAGCAAATTGAATTTTCTCCCACATATTTCAGCCGGTGCTTTAAAGGTTAAACAATTTTATTATTAATTTCTGGTCCAATCGTTCTCCAAAAATGCATTATTTAATTTACCTGTTAAATTCCAAGGTAGACGGCGTCGTTGTTTTAAAGAGATGTACGACAGCCATTTCCCAGACCACGAAGCATTTTCCTGCAGTCTAATACTGTATTAAGCTCAAGTGATAATTCTTCTCGCACTAGAGAGAAAGCGAGATGGAGAATAGGCAAAGCTAAAATTTAATTAAATCCTCTTGCGTTTATCCAAACGCCCCGGTGTCTAAAGAGCTGAATAGAAAAACTAATGGAAATTTAATTTTTGTGTCGAGTCACTGTTGAATAAACGGTTGTCTGAATATTATTTATTTCGAATAAAAGTAAAATTTGAAAATTGATTAAAGCATACATTCCACATTATATTCACACATAAAAGCCAGTTTTTGTTAAGCTATTCAGTATTTTAATTAAAACTTATGGAAAAGCTTTGATAACTGGAAACTAGTTTTTTAAGCTGTGTGATGAATAAATTCAAGTTTATTGTGATAACATTCAATTACTTGAACTCTATAAAAAAGGAAATAGTGGTGATATTTTTTCTTAAAATTATTCAGGATGTTAAACTGTTTCCTCAATTATAACAAAAATTTGTTATTCGAATTTTTTTTATATACCTAATATTGATTATTTTATAGTTCTCTTGCAATTCAAAAAAAAAATACAAGATTAAATTGCACGATCAAACGTGTATATATATATATGAATACATGATACATTAATGCAAAACCCATAAAAATGATAGTAAAAGTTCATTATGATATGTTTGTAAATATGATTTTATAAAAATGTGAAATTTTTTAGTTTATTTATTTAGCAGAAAACTTTTTGTTAAAGAGGAGCTATGTGTATTTTAATAGTATTCTTTGAATAAAATATACCTACAACTGAATTGTTTTGCTGTATGGGAGCTTACTCAATTCAATCGTTCATGAAATATTTTTATTTTTTTAGTGAGCGAGCTTGAAAATTCAAGTAAGTCATAACTGTACATTTTGTTGATTTGCAGATTCTTTTGCGGCTAAAAGAAAACAAGAGGGCAAAATTTTCCAGCCTTATAAAAATGATTGTGCTGATTAGCATTTCTAACTAACGTAAAAAATGATGAAGTTAGAAAAGCGTCGGAAAAGTCAAACAGAAGGTTCTCACGCTAGCGTATTTACCATGAGCAGAAAAGTTTTCCGGTGGAAACTCTAAAACAAACACCTTAAATCTTTCAAGTGATGTAATTTTCCGCCGTAATCAAAAATTCAAAGAGACCGCTCGAATTCGCTCCAAGAAGGCTGTGCCGCATTATTCCGCGCGTATTGCTAAACAATACATGCTACGCTGGAGGCTTTTTATTCGCTTCAAGTGCTACGCCACAGCTACGATTGCTTTTCATGCAAAGAAAAACACTGTGAGACTAGAATGAGTAATACGCGTTGACGCTTTGCCACTGACTTAAGTATATTTATAGACGTACATTTAAACATTAACATGTTACAATCAATTATTCTGCTTCAGAGTTTTGATTAATTCAGAATTTACATTAGCCAAAGATCGTTTATGTAAAGTACCGTTTTGAATTAGTAGAGCAAATCGAATTTATGCGAAAGCATATCACAAGTAACATGGCTCTTAAAAAATCATATTTATTTGATGATTATATTGTCAAATTGAATGTTAATTATATTATCATTTTTCAACACTCCAAGAACCATGTTGACGTAATACTTTCCTCAACAATTTTGTTCTTACAAGAAGTAAATGTCGTTGGCGTTTGAACAATGCTACAAAAAAAGTCGATATACGTCACTTTATTTTATGACTCCAAGTTTTTTTTTTATTCTCAGATTTCTTTTAAATAAGAAGTTTCTTCAAATGAATTTAAAATAATACTCAAAAGATAATTTTGCATATCTTTTTTAAAAACACGCATTTGTGAGATTTTCGCTACTTGTAAATGAGAAACAAAAATTTTAAATAATTTAAAACTATGAAAACACATTTTTAAGTACTTTTTTCCACAATATATTTTATGATCAGGACTAGTATCAATATTAGCAAGTGAGCATGATCAGTTGATAATGCTTGCAATGAGCAAAACCAGTCCTGATCTAAAAATATGTTGTGCAAATTAGTACTGAAAAATGTGTTTTTATTATTTAAAATATCATGCCTTTCATCAAGAGGTGGCAGCAAACACCTTAAAAGTAATTTAAAATTTATTTTTATTTTCTTTATCAGCCTTTAAATCACAAATGTACATTTGAGCTTAATAGTTAACAAAAAAAATATTTTTAGAAACAATTTTGGAATTGGGTCTATCGGTATTTTGGGAACAAAAAATTATATTCACAATAAAAAAATCGACCCGTTAGCGTTTAAGAAACAATTTTTTCTTCGCTTTAAAATTAAGTCCAAAAAAGGCTTCTCGAGTCATTTATAATTAACAAAAAAGTATTTTAGGCACAACGTTCATTGAAGCATTTCTGAAATATTTGATTCTTTGATATGGCTTACTGTTACGTGGTTATATTTTTTTGTCAAATAATAAAATCAACCGAACATGGCCTTAAATAAACGTTACCTAACCTTTTATATACACTTCGAAATTTAGAATTAATATCATTTTTTATCAAAATACTGTTTTTTAATAAAGTTCACGATATCAATACATAATTGTATGAAAAAACAGTTTGAAAAAGCATCATTAATTACGTATTGCTTTGATCGCTGGTAGAAACGGCAAAATATTATTATCGATTTATATTCATACATTAATCAACAGCCTATATTTATTTAATTGCTACTGAATTAATCATGTTTAACAGTAACCTTTGTTAGCTATTTTTTTCCATCAACAGAAGAAATCAGTTGATGATGTTCACGTTGAGCTTAACTGATTCTGTTAACAAATTATACTGTGTAAATAACAGATTTTTATATTTTTATTTCTTAAAATATTATGATTTTCCATCTAGTTAAGAGTTAAGTGACAGTTAACCCCTTAAAAGAGACTTAATTATTAAAAAAAAACTATAAAATCTTATTGGTTACGGACTTTGCTTGTCTATTAAATAAGAAAACAGTGTTATTTAATGAGGATAAAATAACAAATATTCTGCAGACAGACGTATAAAAAAAAAATGTTATTAAGATTACGGAAGTCATAAATTTTGATGATGTTATTATGTAGGAAACATTTCTTTTTACTTAGGTAACAAAGTCTAAGATATTTTCCTTTTATATTTAACTTCGCCTCTAATATGACATACCATTATCATTGTGAAAGCCATTTTGTTGTGGTTTTCTGATAAAATCTTTGAATGGCGAAGCTCTACGCATCGTAATCTATCATGGAAAAATAAGTTTATGTCAAGTTGTATCTCACAATTAAACATTTTTCCGGAATCCCCGCCAAAATGGCTAGTGGCAAAAATATGATTTTTCGCTCACAAAACACCGCATTAACAATATTAGTACAAAAGGTTTTTCCTACAGAACACGCCAAAATAAATTGAATATAAAATAACTCTAATGCGCCGTATTAATGTATTTCATACGTTATAAAATGCCCATGACATATTTTTTCAACGACGTTTTCCATTAAATATTTATCTTCCACTTATATGGCGTGAAGAATCAAAGAAAATTTTAGCTTTCTGATATTGTTTTCTACGAATGAGTTTAAGTTTTGGCTTGATTTGAAGTATAAAATTTTTACAATCTAATTTTGAAACAAATAACTTTTTTACTTATTTTATGTATATTCAATATATTTAAATAATTTATGGAAAATTCTTTCAAGTATTTCAATAAATTAATGATAAAAATGAGCAAAATATTTAACCAAAATAATATGGTTGTAATTATAAGTTTTAAATAATAAAAACACATTTTTTTAGTACTTATTTCCACAATATATTTTTTGATCAGGACCGGTTTCGCTCATCGCGAGCATTATCAACTGAGAGGAAATAAGTACTAAAAAAATGTGTTTTTATTATTTAAAATATAATGCCTTTCCATCAAGAAGTGACAGTTACCACCTTAAAAGTAATTATAAGTGTAAACCATCACGCCAAACAAAAAAAAATATTATTACTTCTTCCGAATTTTATAATAAAACCATCACAAATGAGCTTTCTCATCGCAAGAAATTCCAATTGATTAAGCTTGTAGGAATCCATTAAGTTTTTTTTAATGTATTAATAAACTTAAATTAAACAATAAGTAAAAAATGCTTATTCATTTGAACAAAGGTTTTCTCGAAAGAAATTAAAAAAAAAAAATCCTCTGATTGTTTACGCTTTGAACTTACTGAATTTTAAGTAAAGGTCCTATGACTGTGAATATAATTTTTTATCGTTTTTTTCATACTATCAACATTTCTGTACAATTTAAAAAATCTTAATATTTATTTATACAGAGCTAACTGTGGAGTAGTGCCAACATTTTTAAATTTCCAAAATAAGTACGCGTCTTCTTGACAGTCAGAGAAGTCGATAGTTTTGGCTCGCTGTGTACAAAATCTAGAGTGAATATGTGTGGGATTGGTCGAAATGACTTTTCTTTTCGCCCCACTACCCTCTCCATTTACTCGCCCAATTCCGTTTTTTTTTCACCCCGAGAACTCCCTTTCTCCCCGGTTCGCTTTTCTTCAGTCTGATTGTAGTCAAGGGAGACGAGTGGCGCCGCGCATCACAATATCGGGTCAAACATTTTTGTCGAAAAACTCAATGTATTTATTTTTCTTAACGTTTCCCACCAAAAGAAGCACGATGTCTTTTTTTGTTGTCAATGCTGATATAATAATAATGAAAATAAAGGGGTTCATTTGTATCGGTGTACTATTATAATACTTGAATCTTATTATCCTTTTTTTCATAATAAAAAGGCGGAAGCATTCAACTACTAGTAAAGCTATTTTTGTATCGAAAACATAGCAACAGCCGAAATTTCGTTGTTTATTGATATACATTCTATTGTTTTTCAATTATAAAAGTATGAAAGAACAAAGAGATTCACATATTAAATGATAATATTGCCATATATCTAGTTTATTTTCATATTTGATATCACATTATTACAGAGAAGATGTTACCTTTTATATGAAAGGATAACATCTTTCAAATTCAGAGTTGAAAAATAATAACATTTACACCACTAAATTGAAAAAAAAGACTTAGGATGTTTTTTTCTAATAAACACTTTTATGGTGCTTATTGTCAATTCTCAGTGGACAATCATATCATTACACTAAAATTATAACAAGTTTAGCTTATGAGGAGCAATATCACTTTTATCATAACTTCTGACAAATAAAATGTTTTTAAATTTGAAATTGTTGAAACTGTGTATGATTTCAAATGCTTTGTCACTAACGACTCGAGTATTGCCTTTTGGCATCTTCAGGCATTCTATTACACGGATGCAACACAACTGACAAACAGTAAGCCTTGATAATATACAAGATGAGCTAATTATAATACAATGTTTATATTCACAAATTATGACATGGACTAAAGGTGCTTAATTGAATTTAAATATCTAATTTAAGTTGTTAAAACTTTGTACGATTCTATATATTTTGTCATTAATTAAACGTGTTTCACCTTTCGGCATCTTCAGGCAGTCTATCGCACGGGTGCAACAGAATTATCACTTTTATATTTACGTCAATCATCACTTCTATAACCTTTATGACAAAAAATATTTATAAAAAAATGTACATACTTGCATAAAGCTCAATTTAAAAATATGTTTTGAATATAAATAATATTGGATGGAATATTAACGTGGTAAATGAAAAATCGTTTACCTATCACAAGGTTTGAGCTGAATTTCAAGCATATGTAGGTCATATTTCAAATATGTATAAATCAGGACGTCAGTATGCGTGAACCTTTTCTCTTTAAGGTAATCTCAATTTTTGCTGGCAAAGTTTCTGAAAACTTGAGAATGTATAATACTTTCTTATTGTATTATATAATCAAGTGATTTGACGATTAAAAATATCAATCAATAACGCTCACTATTTGGTACATATGATTATAAGTCCATTCGACAAAAGGTGCTTTCAGTGAACCAATTGATATGTTAGTATATTTTTCATTGATTTCCTGCAGTAATTTTTAAATATATTGATTAATACTAACGAAATTTCCGTTGTAGAATGATAAGACTATAGCCAATTTTTCATTCTTAGAGGTTGGCTCTTGGATAAAAAAATATGTACAACAATTCAACAATTTATTGATTGAATGAACATTTAATTGGTAGAACTCCGTTATAAAACGATGAATATAAACGATGTATTTTAGTTCTTGAAAAATTATATATATACAAATAATGTTGATTCTATTTTAGCTTATGCCCTCATCAAAATTCTATATATAAAATATATGTATAGGATAGCTTTGATGAGGGTGTAAGCCAAAATTGCTAGACACAACATGGCAGCCACATCATTTTTCATGTATATATATATAAAAAAGAAGAAGAAAACTCACAGCTCGAGGTTAGTGTATTAACAATCAATGTCACTACCATCAAGTGAGCTCTACGCATCAAGGATGCGACGAAAACACATCCACAAAAACCAAAAAAAAACTGTAGGTGAAGCGTAAATCAGGCCAGCCGCCTATGTATTGCACTAAAAAGGATCACACGACAAGCAGCTATCAAATATATACATTTAAATTTTGTAGTAATAAAACACATTGCTATTTTTTCACCGTTTTAATCAAGTTGTGTTTGTTTATTTATTCGACAAATAACGGTTATTTGTGGAACTTGGGGTTGACTGAAAGCCTGAGAATTCTTACCATTAGTAATAAAAACCTTGAGAGCTTTAGGTATAATAATATCAATATTATTAATTATAAATCACGGTACTGTGCACAACAAATCTATTTAGATGTAAAAAATCTTTGATTATACAGTACGAATAAAATAAGCTTTCGTATAAAAATTCAAAATTTTGCCACTAACATTGTACTGAGATGACTTAAACATTTTTTTCTATCACTTTTAAGGTGTTAACCGTCACTTCTTGATGGAAAGGCATTATATTTTAAATAATAAAAACACATTTTTTAGTACTTATTTCCACAATATATTTTTTGATCAGGACCGGTTTCGCTCATCGCGAGCATTATCAACTGATAACTGATAACAACTGATCAGTTGATAATGCTCGCGATGAGCGAAACCGGTCCTGATCAAAAAATATATTGTGGAAATAAGTACTAAAAAATGTGTTTTTATTATTTAAAAAAAAAAAAAAAATATTCATCTTTCATTAAGTAAGAAATATGAAACGCCAGAATACTATCGAATCTCAAAATGCGTCATGTTTATTTTTCTCATAATACGCGAAAGATGTCAAATTTTATATTATTATTCGTTTCTGATACGTATATTTTTTACGTTGCTAATATCACTGTCGAGTCATATAGCATAAGTAGGCTGTTTCGACAGAGAAGCTTTTAAAATATAAGTTTCAGTCGAGGACATCGTGTCCATTATGACGACAAATAGGAGCTATTGCTCGCGTAGAAGCTTCTATGACGTGCCATATTCATGCCTTTAGAATAGTGATAGGTGTTTTGAGTCTACGTGACTTCTTTATTTTTGATTGATTCAGGTAAATAAAAACATTCTTACTAGAGTCAACAAACAAAAAAAACCGTGTTAGGTTATTTTTCCAAGGTTAAACAATATTTTCATTCTTTTGATCTGGTAATAAAGACCTTTTTATGCTAGCTGATAGACGTAGACTCATTATCCATTTTTTTGGCTCTATTAAGATCTTAAATATCAAATATCAATTTGAAAACATCACAAAAGTTTATACTTGAGTTCTCCTGAAAAACTGAATCAGACTTAAACTAAACATTTTTAAGAAACGTCAAAAGTATGTCGAAATCGAAAAAAAAACGAAATTCTTAAATTTATGACATCGACTTAAGGTTCTTGATGGAATTTCAATATCAAATTTCAATTGTTAAAACATTGTAATATTCCACATATTTTGCCTTGGGGTCTGTGTTTTCCTTCAATTAACACATTTGGTTGATTTTGTAGAACTAAAAAACATTGTACTGTTTTTTTCACCGTGTTAATACATTTGGTATATAGACGATGCTAATTGTTTAATGTGTGTGAGTTCTGTTGCATCCGTGTGATAGAGCGCCTGAAGATGCCGAAAGCCGAAACCTGTGTCGTTGGTGACAAAACATCTGAAATCGTTAAAAAATTTAAGATTTCAAATTCAAAATTGTTAAGTTTTCTTAATTGATTTTGATGACTATAACACCCAGCCAAATAATTGGGCTCAATATGACGACAAGAATAACAGATTTTCACAACATTATTCGTTTTGCATGAAATTTTTGTTCAACGTTTTTTTTTTGAAGATCTTGTTGTGTTATGTGTGCTGAATTGATTTGCTTAGCTGTAGTAAATGTTATAATGGTTTCTAAATACATTGCTATTTTATTACGTGTTATAAAAATGAAACAATCTTAATTTACATGACAAACATAATGAGCTTAATTCTAGACATCGTATCTAGTATTTATTAAACGATGGCGTGTTGTCGAAAAAACTCAATTAACCTTTATAATCCATTTGAAAATATATATTGTATTATATTTCAATGCAAGATAGCGAGACGGTTGTTCTTATTTGTCGTTTTTTCAATCGAGATAAAAGTTTTCATAACAGAATACTCTGGCTAAGTCATTTATAGCAGAAACAAAATTTTACACGCGCAAACTAAATTTCATATTTGAAATAAATATCTAAATAAAAATAAACATCATGAACGCTGAAACGATTATCAAGAGACGAATAAATATTGTATTTAAGATTCGCGTATTTTTTCTCCTCGTGCCGTATCACTTTCTGTAGAAAGCTTTTTTGCTATAGAGAGCTTATATTTTTTGAAAATTTATCGGAGTAGACAGCAGGCGGTTTTCACGCCTCACATAAAATGATAACTTAACACTAACAATGAAGGTTCTAAGCTTTTTTTAGAAAACAAATAAATATCTGCTTTTTCTATGAAAGTTTACATTTTACATATGTTGAAAAATTACAAAATATATTGGGGATAATTAATTAATTAATAGTTTTAAGCACGTGGGTAAAACCAGGCTCACCTTAAAAATTAGAATTGCAGAGCACTTAGCTGCTTATAGATTGAGCAAGGATACTTCTACGTTTGCTAACCATTTGCTGACGGAGGGACATTCATTTAATGCAGATGAAGGGGTTCAATTGTTACATCTTAACACGGGGAACCATAAATTATTTTATCAGGAGATTCTGCGTGGAGATTTGTACATGCGAATTTACAATATTAACGTTAGTATCAGATAACAATAGCATCTATAATGTCCTGCATAATGTAATTGATGTCGAAAAACGTCCATAATTATTTCATTACAGATTCTAGTGACCGGTTACGTGCCTCTTGTTCCGATTGAAACACTTTGTTCTAAATCGGTTTTCACACATTCAATTTGATTATAATTAATGAAATATGCATTTAATATTAATATAACAGACGTACAGCTTAAAAAAGAAATCATTTTTTCTACGTAAAAGTTTTAACAAGCTTAGTAAGCCAATTTATTTGGTATCTGAAAAAACAAAGAAATTTGAAAAAAGAATTGCATTTATTGAATTTTTATTTTCTTTTCAAAGAAAAAATAAAATAAAATACATTTATGCGTATGTTTATGGAAACATCAAATATAAGGCATTCGCTCGTTTTCTTTGACTGGATGTTTTTATTTAACCTTTTTTGTAATAAATAAAATGGGCTACATTTTTTGCAAGTTTACCTTTGATACTTTACTTCTCCCAATTACTGGAGAATGAAAACATGTACTGTAAAATAAACCTAAAGAATCTGATATGGTTTGCAATACTTTGCACCAGGCGTAATAAAATATCGGGTCATAAACCAAATTATCACAATATAGATTAATTAAATTAATCGCTCCACTGAAATTATAGAAAATTATACTCAAATGGACAATCAAAAAGATCTTTTTTTTATGCGGTCTCTTGAACTATTTCTTCGGCAAATACAGTAATGCATTTAAGATACAGTGGGTGATCGGTTAACAAACAGGTCCGACTGCAAACAAATTAGACAACGAGCAATATCACTAAAAAAATTGTGTTCGAATAACGAACTAAAACGATCTTTATAATCCAATTATTTCGCCTTTTAAATTAATATACGTTTTACACAAGACAGACATTTGAAAGTGGCAAATTTTCGACGTAATTTCCAGGACAAAATAAGACGTGTAAATCGTATACATAATTGCTTAAGGAATAATTCGGAATAGTCTGGTATTAGTCTTATCAATACTTAAATTTTTCAATCAGTCTTTAATTAAAGGATTCTACAATATATAATAATCAACTTCATTAAAATGCATCTGGATTATATTAGACGGGGATATACCTACTTCAAATTGGTGGGTAACAGTAGAACGCAAAACAGCATGTGATGACATATAGAAATTCAATTTATGAGATTTTCGGCGGACATTTAACAAGGGAGAATTGGGGGGATTAAGCTGGTCATTAGCAATATAACTAAAATTTTATTGTATTTTATAATTTATGGTATCGACTGAAGAAGCTTGATGGAATTTCAATATCAAATTTGAATCGTTACAATTTTGTACGACTCCACACGTTTTGTCACTAACGACCCGGGTTTCGCTTACGAAACATGTGGAATCGTACAAAGCTGTAACAATTCAAATTTAATTGTATCCCGCTTACTAGTATTTTTTTTTTTTTTTAATAATAAAAACACATTTTTTAGTACATATTTCCACAATATATTTTTTGATCAGGACCGGTTTCGCTCATCGCGAGCATTATCAACTGATGAATGCTCGCGATGAGCGAAACTGGTCCTGATCAAAAAATATATTGTGGAAATAAGTACTAAAAAATGTGTTTTTATTATTTAAAACATCATGCCTTTCCATCAAGAAGTGACAGTTAACACCTTAAAAGTGATTTATTTGTTGATAAAATTATTTGTGATCCCCGTGTTAAGATGCGATAATTTAACACCGTTGCCCGCGTTAAATTTTGCGACAAAACATGTGGAATCGTACAAAATTTCAACGATTCAAACATGTCACTCAAATTCAATCTAACGATTTCAGTCGTTGACATAAATTATATTTGCGATAAGGAGTCAAATGGTTATCAAATATTTTCATCGATTTGCATCATATAGTTTAATAATATAAGCATTTTACAATTTTTCAGTGATAAACACCTGCATTTAGCACAGTGATAATATGTGCTACAAAGTAAGTTGCTTCTTATTCACATCAGGCAGTGCAGCCTCTGTATGAGTGAGCAAACGAAACTTCCCTTGGGCGATTCGCCAATGTTTCATAAAGTGATTTAGAAATTCGCATTTCGTTGTAAAATCTTCTTAGTCTGCTAAAAATAAGCAACACAGTGATATTTTTCTTTCAAATATCTAATACAAACCGTTTTCTCTGATACTTTATATTCGCTATAGACAGGAAAGTGTTCAACCGACCAAATAATTTAATTATTGGTCATATATAATGCATTATTATTATGAACTCACAGTAAAAAAATCTATTCGATTAATAAGTAGTGAAGACGGCACATCATCACTCGTCACGTCTTTACATCTCTTATTAGCAATCAGTTCGCGTGGTGTAACATGTTAATGGGTGGCCTATGGTGGAAATAAATATCAACTGATCCAACGTTATAAGAATCATTTATTTACAGATTGTTGAAAAATTGGACTGTTCTTTCGTAAGAGATATAGCATGGAAAAAGGAAGGTATGAGTGATCGTTTAGTAACGGCGATGAACTCAACTGATCTCATTTGCTTTGACGCAATATTTAAAAATCTTCACCTTCATCAAGACTAATTAATTTGTAAATATACATGTATTTTTCGTAAATAAGTGCTATTTTAAATAATAAAAACACATTTTTAGTACTTATTTCTACAATATATTTTTTGATCAGGACAAGAATTATCAACTGATATAATACAATTTACAAACAAGTCTATTTATACAAAATATTTGAGTTAAAGGTAGCAATTATACAAAACCAAGGGTTAAAGAACTACGAAACAGTTTACGGGAAATCATACAATATTAATACAAATAATGTAATTTAGCTTAAAATTTAAATGTTCACAATCACTTATTGAAAATTTTAAACAAAATTAAGGTAAATCAATAATCTATTAAAAGCGAAACTGGTCCTGATCAAAAAAATATATTGTGGGTATAAGTACTAAAAATGTTTTTTTTTAAATTTAAAATATGATGCCTTTCCATCAAGAAGTTGCACGTTAATACCTTAAAGTGTTATAGCAAAACATTTTTTAGGGATTACGCAATAGCAATCTTAATAATACTAATTTGTATGTTACGGATAGTTTTTTTAAGAAATCGTGTACATAATGTGTTTGTTCTTACAAAGTGTAGAACCAGTCTGCCAATGGGGATGCCAATGGTAAGGGCATTAACAATTTTCAACAGTATTGCTTCGGATGTTGACGTTTTTCATGTGGACGAAAGTGAGACGAATGCTATTTTTTTAGTTAAAGTAGACATTTCACGAGCTTATTGGTTGACTTTTTTTGCAATCCTTTTTGATTGTTTTACTGTGCATTTATTGAATTTCTAATACTTTATATTTAAATATGTTACGGTGCAAAAGCAATGAAGTGATAATTTGTAAGTTTTGTAACATGTAGTTATAAATAAATAAATAAATATAGCAATTTTCTATAAGGCATAGCTTTTTGGAAAACATCATTGTACGCAATAATTGAAATATTTACTCCATGTATATATTGTTTTACAGTGTATTATAGAATAGCTCAAAAGACGTAAAGCGAGTGATGAAAATTTATTACGTTTTATAATCCGCAGTATTTCCTTGAAAATATCATATAAAATGATTCAGCAGAAGCAATACACAAGTCATCAGGGAATAGTTCTAGTGAAGACAGTCAGTTTTACTGTCTTTTTATCGGCCATATGAGTAAGAAAGCCTTTGCTATAAAATGAATGTCCTATCCCTTTTGGAGCGGGTTCGAGTCCACACTAAACAGCTGGTAATTCACATGGGATATAGTGGCGACAGTCTCAACGATTGACTCAACTAACTGCTACGATTGGCCATAAAATCCGTTGAGCACTGACCCTTTAGAGCCGTCACAAGAATAATGTTTGGATATACTACATACTTAATTATCTCTTTTTAATTAGACCATGAAATAAGATCTATATTTCATTTATATAACAGTAATCTATCTATGAAATCACATTATATCGGACGTTAATATAAAATAATCTAAAGCAAAAAATGTCCACCTAATTCGTCACTGTTTAATGATAATCAAGATATTTTTGCTCATCGCGAGCATAATCTGTTAGTAATGCTCTCAGTGAGCCAAATCAATGGTGACCAATACAAATATTTTATAAATATAACTAAAATTTAGTTTTATTATTGAAGATGTAAACCTTTCCACCAAGAAGTGAAATTTGTCATCATAAAATATCATGTCAGCAAACATGTAAATATTTAATTTGAATTGTTAAAACTTTGTACGATTCCACATGTTTTGTCACTCATGACTCGGATTTCGCTTTTCGACGTCTTCAGGTGTTCTATCACACGGATGAAATAGAACCGAGTCAATATTGTAAATGATATAAATATTTTTTGTATACCAAATTGGTGGAACGTTAAGATCTATGACACGTAAGCATCAAATCCCTTCAATTCTACTTCATCTTTCATTTATTAATTCATTCGCTGTGGAGTTAAGTAATCCTCAGCGAATTCGATTTACACTGATACCATACGTATTACATTTATATATTCATATACACAAACTACTCTCACAAAATCAAGTATGTATATGCACATACAATACAGGAGCGCACCAAATAAAATCATTTTCAGATTACGAGGTTGTATATTTTGGATAATTAAAAATTTTTAACCATAAATCTATGAGGTTTGTCAAGCAGAATCACTCTCGGACTAAAATGATAACTAGTCACTGTCTTATCGTAATTATGTAGTTGTGAGAACGTAGGTTTTTGCCTAAATCGATGTAAAATATTTTAGGAATCTTACGAACAGACTCTCAAATTTTCAAGTCTTTGTGTAGCAGCAAATTGCGCACAGTATATTTATGAGAAAAAAATATACATCAATGAATAATTTATATTTATTTATTTAGAAGAAAAATAAATATCAGTTTTCAAATTAACCAAAAGCGCCTTAACTGAGCTAAAAAACGTTTATTTTTGAACAGATTAACTCGATTTTAATGTGTTTAATTTGCATATAATTCATAACTGATGTCGTTTTCAAAGAATATATAGTGTAATTGTGTTTCCCAAGCATGCAAGTGTTCATTATTGATTTAGTATTTCCAGCTATGCGATTCTAGAATGACGTCAGTCGTGGATATAATCAAATAACAATATTATAAAAGCTGCCTTCATTAGTCTCGTCTTCTGAAATTTACTCAAAATAAATCCTGATGAACCTATCTAGTAAAAGTTGGTTGCAGATTGACATCTATTCAAATCATCAAATCAACGAAGCTTTTCATAGAACAGGTAAATGGAATATTTTCGCGTTGCGCAATTTTTCTTCCGGCTCGCAAAGCGCACTTTCTGTTCGAACTAATATTTTTTCACATTTATTTAAGATTTTAGACTAGGCAGCGACTTGCAAACCAATTAGTTCATCTAAGATTTTAAAAAGGTATGACTATATTCTGTCAACGAAATTTTATAGCATACCATTAAATTGGCTTTATATGTAAGATTTCAATGGAATTATTTGATATGAGCTTTGATTAAGAAAATCTTTTACCCATAAAAACGTAAGATAAAGACAGTTAATTCTATTCTGAATTCAAATTGATCATTAAATATTTATTATTTTCTTATATTTTTTCAAGCAAAATTGCTTTTCATCTTAAGTCTATAATATTCAAGAAATACTAGAAGAATTAATGTACTTTCACATCAGGATTTTTATGCCTTTGTAAATAAAACAAACCAAGCTTTAATAGAGCTTTTTAATTATGGATTTTTAATGGTATATATATATATATATATATATAAATATATATTCTGGAAAGGTTAAATATGGTACAAAATAAATAAATAAAATTAAACGAAGCAAAGAATAACAAATTTATCTTTAAAAAATTAGCAGGTAACAGCAAAATCATTATTTTTTAACATATAGAAAATCTGCAATCTGTGTCATTCACATTAGAAATAGTAAGAAAAGGAAATAGAAGACTTAAATGAATTAATGAAAATAAGCGTATATTTTTTTTGGAAAATGATATTATGCCTATTCAATTGACAGGCGTAGACCGAGTGACTGTCATGTGTAATAGGCGCATCACAATCGCCGGTAATTTTGCGATTGTGTCACATCGCGTCACGCTGTGTCACTTCTTGTCCGGGAATGCGACGTCCGCCATTTTGCTACAGCACGGCTCAATTAGTGTGCAATGTCACTTTTACAAATTATTACGGCGCCAATTTCTTTTTTTTCAATTTTGGACTAGATGGCGTTGTTCACATCAATTGTAGAAGAAATATTTTACTTGAACAAGGATTTTTTTCTAGATATGTTCGTTCGAAAAATATTTTTTGTGCTTTTAAATTAGTCTAGTTAAAAACTGTCTCTATTTGCTAGAAAGACATTATATAATATAAAAAACAATCTGCAGTATTATTTTTACAATTTTAAATATTTTAAATCAAGATTAGTTTTGCTCATAACATTTAGCATAAGCATTATCAACTGATAAGACACAAATTAAGAATTAAATTTAGAATTAATTATTCGCAGACAAACAAAAAATAATGGTTCTAGATCTAAGGAAACAATTGACAGGAAATTTTACAACATTTGTTCCATCCAAATAATTATTAAACGAATTAAACAAATAAAATGTTTAAGATCTCTGAAACATTTTATTTGTAATATTGTGTAATATTTGCATTGAAGTGTACAAAATTTTTAATTATCAAATTTAATATTGAAGTTTCATCAAGCATTCATACAAGCAATTTCGCTCAATGTTTTTCAGTCAAGAATGGCACCAATATTTGTGTTTAATACTGAACTTTAAAAAAGAATTGGTCCAATCAATTAACCACCTAAAACAAAAAAAGTCTTCCAAGTGATTTGACTCAAAAGAGCTAGAAATAAGTCCATAATAATAAAATATTGTTTGCTTACTTTGTAAATTTGTTTTTGAGTTAATTGAACCGAATTATTTCTATCTGTAGTAATTTCAGTCTGAACTAGGGAGAACGGTTGAATGGATGCCAAAATCTCTTTCCATCTATCCGAAGCGATATACTACGAAAAAAGTTATTCGGTTTTCTGGATGTTATCACTGCGGGATAATATTTTCAAATGCTTACTCTATTTTGAGACCAGTGTAAAGGGAACATTTTTATTTACATGAAAATGTAGACTGACTATTTACCTAACGTTTATGTTGTGTAAAATCTACTTAGAAAACACACTTAAGTATTCAAACTGCGTATATGAAAAACTCATATTGTGCTGTTACTGAAAATAGAAAACGTTTAAAGTGGTTATTTTAAATTTATTCAAGCCATACCTTTTTAGTTTTATCATATTACATGTGAAATTTTATTTGAGATAAGCATTTGTAGTAAATAATTGATTTTATAAAATCCAATCATCTATTTTTTGTATTTTGTAAAAGTTCATTCCGAATGTAACATTTTCCATTTGATGTATTACATATTCTGAGGCTTAAAACTTCAATTAGAATAATGTTATTCAAATATTTTTTATCGACAATAATAACAATGATTTAGTTTTTTATATTTAAATAAGAGTAAACAAAATAACTCTCACATAGTGTATAAATATAGAAACGGTAATTACATTATATATTTATGATATGTGTGTGTTTGTTCTTTATACCATGCCTAAAAATTAAATCCAAAATTGATCAAATAAAACAGTGAAAATTTTCTCTGATATTTCACGATTTGCTAACTTTCAGCATTTTATTTTTGTAAATTATCATACTCACAAAATATATTAAGTATATACTCGTTAAAACTGAAATTAACTCAATTCCGGTTTACTGAAAAAAGTTTTATCAGTAGTCTAGAAAAGACGTCAGAACTGTCAAGATCACTTGATGACGATGCATATGAAAAGCCTTAACGGTGATTGTTTTTATTATCCGACCAGTGGAAGTCAATTCAGTCTTAGAAACTTTTCAGATGATATATTCAGTGAACTAAAAGGTTTATGGTATACTTACATGAGTAGCAAGTGAAAAGATACCATTACATTATTTAAAGAAAAAAATAGTTATATAATTACATACAAAAAATTTACATTTGAATTATTAAAACATTGTAAGATTCCACATGTTTTATCAGCAATGACCTGGATTATGTCCTTCGGCAACCTTAGAAATTTTATCACACGGGTGCTACAGAACTTCGTTAGTTATGTTGTACCAATGTGATATAATGCCTGAAGATACTAAAAATTAGAGAAAATTAGGTCGTAGTGACAAAAAGTATAGAATCGTACAAGTTTCAACAATTCAAAATATAAAAAGTGTAGTTATATCGTTTTAAAATAAGGCTTTTATTTATATGGAGTCAATTGAAAAAAATATTTGATTAAAGATTCAACGACATGCATAAGTGTCAAGTGAGCTCCTATAAAATGATGAAGTGTTTTATTTATATTGTAAAAATAATCATATTTTCACGAAAATTTACAAAAAAATAAAATTTAGAAGTATTGATTGCGAGGGAAAAATTAAAATTTTTGTTAAAAGTCACACAATTTTTTTTTAAAGTTTCATCTAAGCCCTCTTCTCTTCTTGTATATGAAAATACGAATAAAATTCTGATAATATTAACGACACTTTCAAAGTGAATTTACTCTTTGCATTTACTTTCAATAGAAAAATGCATTTCTTTGCGATTTTTCGAATGAACCTGTTGAGTTTTGTTCGAAAATTTTTTGAAGATTTTGTTAAAGAGCTGTGGTACATATTTAATATATTATTATACTTAAAAGTTTTTCTCGAGTAAAATGTAGATATTTATTTATTAGTATTAATATGTATCTTTTTGTGTTTGAATAAGGTTTATGGTGAAAACTTTACTCCATCGATGTATAATAAATTTGGTGACAACATCATCACATGTTTTTCGCACGGTTTCCACTTCTGTAATGAAAAATAAAAAAAAATCACGGGATGCTTAGTTCTCTAACTAGAGAACTAAGCATCACTTTTCAGGTCATTACAAATAGGTAACAATTTTACATGAAAAGTTGGGCTGCAAAGCTGACATTTGTTTTAATTTTTCAAATTTTCTAATGATTTGAAAATCTTTCAAGTGTATATATTCTTTAAGTTATTTCACTTTTTTTTTACAATTGAAGTCAATTTTAAGAAATTTATAAATATACACATTTAATACTTGCTTAATTAATATGTGTATACGTCAGATGTGTGAAAAGGAAAGGCATTAAATTGAAAATAAAATATTATAATTGTATTCATAATGTATATTGTGTAAGGATCTGTTTTTCTTATCGTACACACTATAAACTGGTACATAGAGACATACAAATAGTATTAAAATTTGTGTTTTTATTTTATATTAATACAAAGTGAAACAATAATAGCTTTAATTCTACTTCCTTAGAATAAAAGAAATTAAAAATATTTACGTTTGTTCTTTTATATAAAATTATTATTTTCAAGGTAAATGTTTGTGTTGTCCTACATATCAATCGATTGTGAAGTTATATTGAAAAAATAAAAATGATATACGTCGTCAATTTGTCTTGACGTTTATGAAATGTTCTTTCAAAATGGCACCTTTTCTTTCACAGTATAAACACAGAACCATTTATTTATCGTTCTTAAATATTGATGGCTACTGTCCTAAGATATATATTTGTTGTAAGTATTTATGGAAAAAAATCATTTTTTGACACTTTGTAATAATCTATATAATGATAAGCGATTTTTTCTTTACACACATTATATCAAATAAAAACGGAAACCTCAATTATCATAAGCCTTTTTAAATCTCTTTTTCCTTTTTTTTCTTGAATAATTTTTGTACATTATTTATTTAAAACCAAATTTTTAGCTTATCCATAACTTAAAATATGTTTTATAAGATATTTACTCGTTTTATTTAATCATAATTGATTTTGGCATTGTTATTTTATTTCTCTCAAGCAGCAGTAAGAGTATCTAAATGTCGATTTATAAAATATTTTGAATAATTTGATAGATAATTAGAATCAAATGTATTTTTAATATCACCATTACTGTCTTCACTATTAACGAATTTAAAAAATAATTACACTTTTGTGTTCATAGCATAATTTGTTTTAATTTTCGATAATGGCTATCTTCGATGATTTTTAATTATTACGACGCTATTATTAATGTAGGTTTTCCCTTTCAAAATATTATTTAAATTAATTTGAAATAAGTCTTAAGAATCAATCTATTTTTTTTCAATACTTTTTTGAATCTTTCCATAAAGGAACAGTGAAAATTTATTGATATTTTTATTATTTTAATTAGAGCTGTGGAAACATTAAAAAAACGCCACTTCGACTACGACATTGATCAAAATTTTTTAAAGATTCTTCCTTATCTTTTCCTTTAAACGTTTATGGAATTAAAGGTTAATCATACAATTCGGAAAATTGTTCATTGAGATATGCTTAATAATAGTCTTATTGGAAAAGAAGTTGGAGCCGCTTGTTTTTCACAACTACTACTCCGAAATTGACCAAAAACACGACTCCGGCTCCACAGCTCTGTTTTTTACAATCAGAGTATTTTCAAAATTTACTTAACTGATAGAACTGGTCTCGATCATGCTGTCAGGTTGTGACACAAGTATAATCAATTTAAATTTCAACAAAAGAACTACTGAATCCTTTCGATTTTTTTCGTATATAATTCACTGTCAATGATGATGACGATATATGTGTGATCGTATTCGTTGAAGTCGACCTAACACGATGACATGTTGTTTTTGTCAAACGAGAGTAGCAAAGTTGGCAAATTCGATAAAACTTTGAATTTCTGTATAAAACTTTGTCGATATAAAAAAGCAGCGGAAATGGAAAAAAACCAATCGAAAAAATATATCAATATCGCTTTGTGTAGCGCTCTAAAAAAAAACAATACCTTCATAATAATAGGGACGCGCCGTGAATCAATTTCTGATTAAACTTTTCAAAACCGTATCACACAATAGATATTACAAAATGGATATTCTGGCTTTCGTATTTATTCCACAAATTACAAAAATACATAACACGATTTCATTTATTTACTTGCTAACACATAATTAAATAATAAACAGAAAAATTTATTCCAAAATATTGTTAGTACTACAAATACCAGTACCGTAAATCACTACGATAAAAAGCTCTTTATTATACAGATATTCAAAGTTTTGTAAATTACAATCAAACTGTTTATTTTTAACAGTTTCGACTGTTGTAAATATTAATTTTCAAAAGTTCACAATTGAGATAATTCATGAAAAATTATTAGCTCGATAAAGAGAAAACACAAACACTTGAAATAAAAAAAAAAACAAAACGAAAATTGTTATAAATGTATTCCCAATTTCATTATAAAATTTTTGAGACCGGCTTCATTCCTTATGGGCATTATCTTTCAATAAAATACGTAACTTAACAAGACAAATAATATAAATTTACTTATTTAATAATTACCAGAGTTAACAGAACATTTTTTTTTCATGAAAAATACAATAATTTACAGGTTATAATGAAAAATATAACAATTCGAAAATCATTAATTTTTATATGCATGGACTATGAAAACTCTCTCCGAGTCTTTAATTCTACACGGTTACACTAGTATTATATTTATTCAGTAAATAAACTTTTCGTATCATATATTTATCTGGGTATATCATGGTATGTATAAAAACTAGATTTTTTTGTCAAATATTTATAAATAATTAAATGTACTTAACCGGTTAACTGCCAAAAGCGTCTTAAGACGCATTATTTTCTGTGAACGGAGCGCCGCTCGTACAAAAATTACGTCTTAAAACGCGCCGTTTTAAATGGGCTTTTACTAAAGAAAATCAATTATTTTAAATGTACAAATATATTGAACACATAGTGACGACCGGCGTGCTCTTCATTTATTTGGTAATTTATATAAATAAACTTTATTACACTATCAATAACGATATGTTTAGAAGGTTTTATTTTTGTTGTAAAATTCGTGGCGTGCTGGGTACCGCCAAACATGTACCTGCCGGCAGTAAATCGGTTAATACACTAAAACAATAGCATTAAAATAATATTTTCTATTAGATTTACCTCTAGAAGTACAATAAATACCTAATTGGTAAACAAAAAGTCCCTATGGTCAAAAAATATTTTATAATGTTACTGAGGGGTAAAAGGTTCGACACGATGGGGGATAAATTTTGTTTCAACGAGGATTAAAAGATATACAAAAACATAGGATCCGTCCTTATAATTATCGCTTTGAATGATTCAATTATCCCCTGGACCAGCCTAATGTCGCTTTTAAGGCTACTCATCCGGAGCCGTTAGTTCGCAAAAAGCTTCCAAACTACATTGGGGTAAAAACTTTACGCCAAACTCACGGAAATAAATTGACGACAAAGTTGATCAGATGAAAATTTGGTTAATTGCTGCACAAAGATTATCGCAAACTTTTATCCGAAAAATTATTTATCCAGGCACGTTTATTGTTAATAAATTCGTTTTTTTTAGTTATATGAATTTTACGCACTTTAATATTTTGGTACGATTATTATATTCTTAGTAAAATCACAAACATTATTGAATTTTATGATAATCACTTGAAAGAAAAACTTAGACAAAAAAATTGGTTGTCTGTAAAGTCGGTTTACGGACGATAGTTTAACGTGACAACGTCATAAGAAAACATTGATGAAATGATTGCATACTTTTATGAATAAAATGGAATCATTTTTATTGAATTATCATTATTTTGTATGGATACGAAGAAGGACTGAAATGAAATCTACAATTTTTTTTCTGAAAGAAATCATTGATAATTTATTGTTAAAAGTATATTTGTTATACGTTAATCCGATTTTTAATATGCAAGAATTAATTACCTTTATTGCCGCAATTGTTGTTGTAATATAAACAATGAAAACCAAATTAACATTTCACTTCACTTTATAAACAGTTGTAAACAGATCACGTGTAGGTACTGTAGGTGTATAAGTTGTGTGCTGCCGCTGTCTCTTTTCTACTCAGACGCATCGACCAATCGAGTGGAAGAGAGATAGATGCGGCACAATCCGAACGGTAGGCCGATCGTGCCTCTCTATCGCTTATCCGCGCTCTCGCTCGCACGCTTGCCTTCGGCGTAACGGGACAATGAGTCATGTTTTTTCGTGCGTGCAGCGGGCGTTCATCGATTTATAAGACGTTGTCACGTCAAAATGCAGCGCTGATACAACATTGGGACCAACTAGTTGATTTCCCACCACCAATTGATGTGTCTCCAATTTGTCATGCCATTCTTCTACAATACTTTCCATAGAAAGCATGTCTAGCCTCATATGCATGATTAAATTAAAAGTGCGTGAGAATGTTTTGTACTAATATGTACAGGTTTATTTTAATAGAAAAACAAAAGTCGTTGTTGTTTGTATCAGAAAATGTGACTAGGTCAGCCACATTGCTATTGTGGATGTTTAAACAATATGATGAGTATTAGCAACAAACTGTAAACAATCAAGAATATGGCGTTTCCAGAATATATAATCATTTTATTGATTGAATTGGCATTCACTTGGTAGAACTCCATTATAACACGCTGAAAAAAATAGCAATGTATTTTAGTTCTACAAAATTACTCTTTAAAAAATAGTTGATAGCTATTTCGGCTCACGCCATCGTCAGAACTATGCTTAAACTAACATTTGCTTAGCCATATATAGCTGTGTAGAAAAGGTACACAATACATCTTCTCTCCTGTTTTAATGACCTAGCTTGTTTCCTGTTCGCAATAAAACTAACAATTGTTAATGAAACTAACAATGCGGATATATCAATAAGTTTACATATGGCACGGAAATGATCCATTACAGAAACAAAGAGACACCGGTCAGAGGAGTCAATAATGGTGACCGGCATATATTAGTTTGTTCGTTAAGAATCCTTTGAGCCGAAATAGCTATCAACTATATTTAAAAAATAATTTTGTAGAACCAAAATACATTGCTATTTTTTTTCACCGTGTTATAAATATTCATTTTATTAGAATAATAAAAACACAATGTTTATCATGTACCCCCTTTAATATGTTATAAAGGCATGATATTTTAATTAATCACACATATCCATTGGACGTAAATAAAGAGACGTTAACGAAGCTTTTAATGAAAGTTGATTTTTTTCAGGGGTGCCTACACTACTGGATACAGAATTTTTTTAAGTTAAGAGCAGTCAAGAAATCACTAATGGATGTCGTATATCTGATGATGATGAACACTTCAACAGGAAAATATTTCACATAGCAATAAAAAATCAATATTCGATTTCTCCTAAATTGTAATGGGAATTGTAACTTTTTGAGTCGTATTCTTGTCCCGTTTACCAATGAATTTTTTTACAGCCTGTTTATCTGAAAATTTTCATCTTTACGAGATGAAAATAAGTTTGGGTATTTCCGAGAAAGCAAATTTTCAAGTAATAAATTTTTTACATCGTTTCATAACGAGTCGTAAAAATCAGACACACAAAATTTCAAATAGGTATTTTATTTACATAAATTTTACGAGCGCAAAATATAAATTATTTTACAATTCTACCCTTCTTGTACTGCTACCGATCAACGCATCACCAAGCTCATTGAATTTACTTTGAAGGTAATTTTACTTGAAAAGCATACCTTGAATGTCAAAATAAAAGGTTTTGAGTTCAAATCTCAAATTCTTCATGAATAAGTGATTTCATGAAACTCAATCAAAATATTTCTTTCTAAGAAGCAGCAATATAGATGAATTTTGAAAAAATATTCTTGGTTCAAAAATTTCATAGTTATGACTAATTTAAATGGTTTGATTAATTTGTAATAAAACATGTTATTTAAAAATATTCAATATTTCTGTAATTATCACGGCCAAGTTTTGCTGAACACAATCACAAGTAACTGATCTGTGAGAAAAAATATACATTATCATTTCAATAAAATAATGAAAAAGTACAAAAAATGTCATTCTATTTTTTTACAAACTGAATACCTTTCCACTAATAATTGATTGTTTACCCATTAAAAGTAAAAGTTCAATTTAAAATTTCTTCTATTTTATTTCTATTCCATCTATTTTAAAGCGAATTTAAAATTGAAAAATACTCTTTATTTCCGATATTTATTATTCGAAATTTATTTATGAATAGATAAAAAATCAGGGGTTATTTTTGTTTGTTTGTTTGGAGCAGTGAAATAAAATTAATGCTACAAGGTAATGTAAGATACAAAAACGGCGCCTGCATAAGTGCATTCATGTTTTATAGCTTTTGTTTTCTGTTTTATTTTAGTCAATTTTCTGCTTAACAAAATCAGGGTTGAGCAGACTTTTATTTTCATACCATATATATGTGTTTTTTTAAAGGGAATATAAGACATGGTGAAAAAATAGCAATGCATATTAGTTCTACAGAATGTAATAATACCACAATACTTTGGTATTTTTTCACTGTGTAAAAATGGAGTTCTACCAAGTAAATGCCAATTAATATTTAATTATCTAAATATTCTCAATAGCACAAAAGTTATTAAATTTTAAAGACAGAAACTATTCAAGACAAGTGAGAGCGATAAAGCAAGTATTTTTTACATTGTGCGGTTTATTCGATTCATTCAAAACTTACAACGAAGATGAAGTTGATCAAATAAATAAGTTGATCGAATAACCATAAAGAGTTATAGAAACACTATGAAACCTCCATTAGAAGACTATAGATTATAGCTCCATTTGTATAATATTAGACAGAATAATGCATTTCAAAACTATAGAGACGTAAAAAAAATATTGTTTCTTACAAAAAAAAAAGATTAACAATGGACATTTGTTTTTCTATGGAATATGTAATTTATGATATCAACTGGAGGTGCTTAATGGAATTTCAATATCAAATTTGAATTGCTAAAACTTTGTACGATTCCACATGTTTTGTCACTAACGAGCCGGGTTTTACCTTTCAGCATATTCAAATATCCGTGTGATAGAGTGTCTGAAGATGCCAAAAGGCAAAACCCGGGTTGTAAGTGATAAAAAAATGTAGAATCGTACATAGTCCCAGTAAATCAAATTTAATATTTTTCTGTTTCAATCGAGTAAACCAGTCGCCAAATTTTACGAAAGTATTTACTATGATCATCATAACAAATTTATACAACTATAATCTTGAATTGATTTTAATTTAAGTCGCAAACTGAGTCCGAAAGAAGAAAAATAGATTTATATAGCCGCCCGCCCACTCAAAAAATGTGTACTTACATGTAAACTTTTTAAGCGAAACCCGTGTCGTTAGTGACAAAACATGTGGAATCTTTCAAAGTTATAACAATTCAAGTATGGATTTAATTTGAAATTGTAATACAATTTTCAGATACTAATGCTGCCACTTCTGAGGTTTTATCGTTGATGGTCATAAAAAGACATCACCGCATTAAATACATTATATAGTTATTTGATATTTTTTTTAATTTAGTGTTTTTTTATTTACCTTTCTATTAAATTGCAGCTTATAAATCATATAATTTGTATTTAAAAAAAATCGATACCCAAAACGTATTTTAAATAAAAATTGGTATTATCACTAGTTGAGTTAGCCCTTATAATGCTATCTCCATACATTGAGAAGATAGTTGCCTCTCCCCACACGTTATCTGCTCCATAATTACTTTGGCACATTGCCAACTTTAGGAGTATCATTTTAAAAAGGCTCTATACGTCACGAATACTATGTAATGCGTTTTTATTTCGAGAGAAATTTACAGTAACCAGATACAGTCGCGGAGCCTCGTTTTGACACATACGTGGCTTAAATTTCATATATGTTAATTTCTGGTAAAATACGCTCAAATTCTTCACCATAACGAGTTGGCAAATGAATAAGAATCGCTTGTTTCATCGTTTATTTCATAAATGAGTCTTGATTTTGTGAAATTTATTCATAAATGAAACACTCTCAAAGATATTTACGTTATTTCTTAACTGCACAGAGGATTTATTCATAGCATTTGTTATTACATGAATAAATATATAACATAAATTTATAGCCGCCTCTTAAAACGGATATAAGAGGAACTAATGTTTATTTTTATGATAATTGTACATTTATATAGATTCTGTGGGTTTGTTTGATGGAAAAATTTCTGTGTTCTTTTTGTTTTAGGATACATTTATCCCACATCTTACGTTTTAATTAATAAACGTTGACATTTATAAAAGCTGTTACTCATATTATATCAACTTTTTTTGATATATGAGTCTTTGTAAGATATTAATGTTAAATACTCAAACAAATTCATTTTATTTACCGAGAAAAACTCTTTGAATTTTTTATTTAATAGTGGGAAAGCCAGGAGAAATATTTATATGATCTATATTATAATATTTATCATTTTATCAAGATCAAGTAATTCTATGAGGTGTTTTTTATTTAGTGATAAATGTGTGATAAGAGCTTAAAAAAATAAATTAAATAAAGCAATACAATGCATTTTTTCACTGGCTCAAGAAAAAGAACAAAAACATCACCATTTCATTTCAAAGTTATTTTTAAAAGTTTCTAGAAATTAATGTAAATTTTCATGTAAAATATTGAATTTTATTTATGGGTATCACTTAAACTTCTTAGTTTTGAGCCTATGTTTGTTTTCAATTTCAAATATATGGAATTCTTATGAAGGTATCACAATAAACCTTGTTCTCTACTACAGCTGCCTGTTTTTGAATTGCATGACCTCTTTTTATTAAGACAGTATTAACAGAAATGTTAGGTCAAGGACAAGAATAAGGGTTAGATTATCGATTTTGATACGTTGTTATTTAGGATTATACAGTTAGAATAAGATTTGGTTGTCTCAAGCACACATAACTTTGAAAAAGTTTTATACATCTTTAGAAAAAAAATGATAGTACTGGAACTTGACGTCATGAGATGCGTAGCGGAAGCCAGCGACACGGACGGCTACACCTTAATTGTAATAAAAAATAAATATTTTTAATGAATATAGTACCATGAACGGGATTCATTATGGATTACTCAGCTCTGTAGCGATTGCGGAAACAACAGAATAATTACACAGCAGATAAATTAATATATTACAGATGAAATATAGAAGAGCTCTGATAATAACGCGTCTAAGATCTTAAAGCTTCATTAATTTAATATAAAAACACAAATTTTCAAGAATTATTTCCACAATTTATATAACGATTAGGACCTGTTTCGCTCATAGTATCACTCGCGATGACTTGAACCGGTCTTGAACATAAATTTTTATGTGGATATTGTATTTTATTATTGTATATAAAATACTTTTTCACTAAGAAATTTCAGTTACGACCTTAAGAGATATCACTTTTCATGCTGAGTATTGATAAATAAATATAAAAATTAAAAATAAAATAAATGTATTATTCGAGAAATATTATGAAAAAAATGTTTTTTGATACGAACAAAAATGAAGGAAAAAATAAATTTTTGCACGTTATTACAGCATATGATAACAATTTCTTAGTCAATTTAACGCGCTGTCAGCTTATCTTCGGTGAAAGCCCAATTTGATGTAATTATTGTTTCCTGACACGGTGTATTGGAAATATTCTCCGATATTGGGGAAGACAGAAGGATCCCAAATGTATCCTCTGATAATCCATTCTTTAGACACAAGGACACGAGCGGATTTATCCTTAGCATCCGGATTACGAGACAGCCTATTCTTTTGTTGAGTGTTGCTGCGCTAAATATATCGTGTAATACTCTAAGCCTGGAGCTTTCACGACACGCTAATGACTTATCGATAACATTTACGCAATTTGTATAAATATAATGAAACCAATGATTTCGGAAGAAGTTCATACGTTTTGTTTTATACATAATTTTGTAACCCCTTTCCTGCGCATTTATTGTAACAATAGTTAAAAAAAAATGATTACACAATTTTCAGCATACATATACAGTGAAACCTCGATTCCACGTTTTTCAAGTGACCCTAAAAATTTTAAAAGCGGGAAGCGATGAATGCTTCGAAAAATAAATCTTAATAAATTAAAATCTTAAAAAACACAAAGTTTATTGATTGATTTGGCATTCACTTTTATTATTTACCATTAAACAATAAACATTATTCACAGTTTATTAATTTCGGTATTCGAATAATAAATATCGCGTCGAATACCAAAATTAATAAGCTTGATAAAATCGGTATTTTTTAAATGTCCTGTGGTTCATATTTGTTCGTTTATATCGGACAGACAGGTAGTAATATATCCACTCGAGCTAAGGAACATGTAAAATCATTCAACAGTAAAATAACAGATTCACAATTTGCTAATCGCGTTATAAAGGAATTGCAAAATATAAATTCAAACTCAGCGACTACGTGTTTGCATCTTTGTAATAAATGTCGCAAGATGATGGCTTTAAAACAGCTGGAAATCAATAAATATCAACTATCACAAAAATTCTTAACGAAAAAACTAATATATGTCGGTCACCATTGCTCAATCCACTACAGGGGGCTGTTTCATTTCCGTAATAAACCATTTTCGTGCCATATGTAAGCTTATTGATATAGCCGCCTTTTTAGTTACATTTACAATTTTTGAAATTTTTTATTATTATTGTTAGTTAGGAAGAAACAAGCTAGGTCGTTAAAACAGGAGAGAAGATGTATTGTGTACCTTTTCTACACAGCTACATATAGATAAACAAATGTTCGTTTATGCATAGTTCTGACGATTCTGAAATTTTGAAAAAATTTTGATGATTTTGAAAACTGAAAAAAACAAGGCGTTTCATCGAACTATATATTCCATCACTAATTTCTTTGATAAACATGTAAGACTTAATGTGCTCAAACTCAGAAATTGTACTGGATAGAAAGATGTATCAATGAAAACCGGCCAACATTGATAATATTTGAGACGACAGTACTATTTAGACAATATATCGAGGAAATCGATAAATCGGGGAACGGTTGGTGGGAGATTATTTAACATTGTCTTTATGGATGTTTGACGCGGCTATAAATATGAACGGTCTATCCGGGAAAACTAATTATGCGTGGACGGTTGATCGGGGCTCCACTGCATGTATAATCAAGAGCAGTTTTGCTCACCACGAAAATTATTATTTCAATCCATTAATACGTCCAAAAATATATTAATAGCCTTATTTGTAATTTAGCTCATAATTTCAGTTAATAATTTTCACGATAGAGTGAAACCGATCCTGATAACAAATTATATAGTAAAAATAGAACTAAAAATGTGTTTCCATTACTTAAAACACAAGACATTGCCACCAAGAAGTGACAGATAACACCTTGTGATAAATATAGCTATAAGGTTACTTTAATTGTAATTATTTAAATGGGAGTGATTACGTCATCTAATCCTTTTTGTGTTAAGGGCATGTATCATAAATGTATCAGATTGTGTAGTTGTTTAAAAATTAAACTATTATAAATGTGAATTGTTACAACTTTGTACGATTCCACATGTTTTGTCACTAACGACCCGGGTTTCGCTTTTCGGCATCTTCATGCATTCTATCGGAGTCGTACAAAGTTGTAACACTTCAAATTTGATATTGAAATTCCATCAAGCACCTTCAGTCGATATCATAAATTATATTATACATGTATTTAACCGTTGGTTTTTATATTCTCTTTGACAGATTACTAAGTATTTAATGCACGTACCTTATACAAAAATTGTATACATAAAACTTTATACGGATTTATATATATCGTTTGTAAATTATAAATGTGTATTTTACCTCAATATATTTCAAACTTATATTATTGGCTGGTTTGCAAATTTATTCATGAAACGATATTGCTAGCTTTTTTGAAGCACTTTTCACTGCTTAGATTTAGCATATGATGTTATAACTATAATATAATTAATAGTATAATATATCGAATGGGCAGCTTTCTAGACGGGAGATTAATATGTTACAGGAGAGAAAACTCAACAGTAATCGTTACAATACATTTTATATGTGCGTCTCAATACTTTTCCTTATTTATAATATCGACTGGAAGTAACACGGTGAAAAAATAGCAGAATAGAAAAATGTATTTTAGTTCTACAAAATTATTTTTAACAAATATAGTTGATAGTTATTTCGGCTCACGCCATCGTCAGAACTATGCATAAATTAACATTCACTTATCTATATATATCTGTGCAGAAAAGGCACACAAAACATCCTCTCTCCTGTTCCAACGGCCTAGCTTGTTACTTTAACAAAGTGACACTACAGTTTGTTAAAAATAATTTTGTAGAACTAAAATACATTGCTATTTTTTCACCGTGTTATAATGGAGCTCTACCAAGTGAATGCCAATTCAATCAATAAATCGACTGGAAGTGCTTCGTGGAATTTCAATGTCAAATTTGAATTATTGAAATTTTTTACTACTTCACATATTTTGTCGCTAACAATGCCATTCCGCATGTTCAGGCATCCGTGTGATACAATAGAATGCCTGAAGATACCGAATGATGAAACCATAATCCTTAGTAACAAAACATATGGAGTCGTACTATGTTTCAATAATTCATATTTATTACTTTTTAAATCTATATTATATTTCTATCCATCAATTGATAATGGTTACAATGAGCAAATCCGGTCTTCATCATAAATTATGTATAGTGAAAAAACAACCTAAAATGTGTTTTCATTATTTATTATAACTTTACACTAAGTTGCGACAGTTAAGACCTTAAAAGTTTTTGAATAATATTAAAACCTGAAATATCTCGATGTGATGTTGTGAGTTTTTCTACGAGCGTTATGTAAAAAATGTCCTTATCTCTTGTAAAATTTGAAATTGATCGAAGAAAAATGAGAATCGCTGCAGTAATGGAACACTTGGCACAAATATACAGAGTTGTAAGTTTTATGGTGCCTTCCGGAATCGTTAACTGTAGGTGAGATAAAATTACTGTCGTTAAACTCACAGCCTTAGAAATTGGTGATTCGACGTTCAAGTGAAGCAAGATTCTCATTTGAGTGTTGACTGTCGATGTGGAAAATCTTTTAAAGACATACATGCAAAACATTTTCACCGCGAGCAAAAGAAACTGTTTGATTTTTATAAAGATACCAAAAAATATACAAAAATATCAGTTTGATTTTGTACTATATTATTATTAACCACTTTAAATAGGTCAGCTGTCACTTCTTGCTGGAAAAGCATTATTAAACATAATTTATAGTATTATTTCAATTATGACATATTATTTTAAAGATCAGAAGTTGTTTCTCCCATCACGAATAATCATTATATAGCCATTTTTTACCTATATATATTCAAAAGCAACAATTTTTACCACCTTTTAGTTTTCTCAATGAGACGTCAATATAATAGGAATGCTTAGAAATTTATAACTTATAGAAGTAACATGTCAAAATCTCACAATTTATTAATTCCTATTCAATTACAAGAATAGAATCGTAAATTGAAACTAGGCAGCAAGTAGTCGTTTAAAATAATACGTACATTAGCCCATGAATCGAATTGTAAACTAGTGTTTCCATTGTCATGAAAATACTTCAAAAAATATTTCGATCGCTGTACAATAAATATTTATTATATACAAATAAATTCAATTTAAAAGGGCTGCGTTTTTCACTTTACTTCGTAGATTGTTGGGGGCCAATATTTTTTTTTTAAATGTGACCGATAAATATATCCATACTTATAATAATGATAATGTTTGCATATGTCAGTCAAGCAATAAATGAAAAATTATGTTTATTGAAATTTCTTACTCAGCAAAGGTTTAGCCCTTCTGGCTGCGTCTCTAATGCAACGTGAGTGATAAATTATCAGCGTTTCGGATAGTTTCAAGAAAATATTTTACGTTACTAGTTTTGTACGTAAACAAAGGTGCATAATAAATTGTATCTAGTTATATAATTCACGACCTAAAGAACAGTTGCAATTTTAAAAATAATTGATTCTGATCAAAAAAGAATTGTATTACTGATCATTTAAAAAAAAGTACTGGTATTTGCCTGGCGATAAAACAGAACGGCAAGCATCTGTACGCCATAAATTTTTTATGCGACCAATTGATGCGGTGGTTAACTTCGTGCGTTAAATTGTGCGCTATGAAGATTTAAGAATTTCTGGCTACATACCCCTTATCGAATAGAAAGTATGAGAATAAACAAATACACATCGTATAACAATGCATTTTAACTAAATAAAACCTTTTTTTATCAGTTGATAATGCTCGCGATGAGCGAAACCGGTCCTGATCAAAAAATATATTGTGGAAATAAGTACTAAAAAATGTGTTTTTATTATTTAAAATATAATGCCTTTCCATCAAGAAGTGACAGTTAACACCTTAAAAGTGATAAATAAAACCTATGGCTTCAGCAACTGAACATAATTTGAATCAATGAGTTTTTATCACACGTCTACGTGTCAACTTTTGTCATTTCATATTATTGTTTAATAGTCGTTTATTTGTGAGATATTTATTCATATTATAATTGTTAGCAACTTCTTGTCGTATTTATTTAATCAATTGTCTTTTATAATGGGAAATTATTCAATCTCAATTTTATATCCACAGCATGATAAAGTTTCTTTTATATGTATGTCATCAGTTATTATTGTGTTTGATCAATGGTATTAATATATAGTTGGTTGTCCCACCATCACCCGTTATGTGTATGCAGCCGTTGTTACACGGCCGCCTTCCATAACGCAATACTAATAAAAAGACTCGATTTTACTCCTCATATTCTTGGCCCGATACAGAGCTGCACGGACCGATCGTTAAACCATGCACTATTGTGCTTAAAAGAAGAGAAAAAAAAGAAAGAAAAAGAAAATGTGACTTTCTCAGCCACTTAGTCTACGTGATATTAGGTATCCTGTGTATCTGCGTACTGAAAATCCGCCGTGGCGGAAGAGTTTAATGTGCTACGCGTTGAATCTAAAGACGAATCGAGAATGTCTCGTTCCCCGTATGATCTTGCAAATTTATCGAATGCCTCAAAGTTGGCCTTGGTTAATACTAAGTCAGCGTGGCCTATTGGGCCCGTATGAGGACGGACCACATCAAACAGCTCTGTTCGTTCGGCATTCATCTCGGGGCGGTCCCACAGTACGTGATTAGCGTCCTGATGGTTGTGTCCACAAGTGCAATCCGGCCGTTCAACCAATAATGGTATTAATAATATAGAATCAATTCAAATCAAATGATAAAGGTTATTTTGTTGAGAAAATGTATTGTCTCAGTAATCAGTGCATCGGAAATTAAAGTCCATTAATATCCTATAAACATTTTTTTTAAATTAAAACTTGAAATCTTTAATGTGAGTTTGTATGATTTATTTTTATCATCATGTTGGCTCATTGGCTGATAATTGTATTGCTAGATATATAAATGAAAGTGACGACGACCTATGACAAATTATTATTTTTTGTATGTTACTTGGAATTTTCTGCAAAGATTAAAGCATGTTGTGTAATGAAAATTTTAGGTTTAGTAGCAGCAAAATTTATGGTAGAATAAGTAAATGAGATTCGACATTTAGGGGTGACCCCTCAAATGTAATAATATTATTGCTAACTGGCACATAAAATTAGAATTATATCATTTGTGTGGAGATAGTAAAATTGTCCAATCTACGGTGGGGCAAGTATTAGCTGGAACATCAAATCCCATAATAAGTGCCAACGCGTATTCGTCATCATCACAAAATTTGAATCGTAAACCGTAAATAGGGTTTCTTGCGAATAGTATAATATTTTATTCTTGATATTACCGGATGTATAAGAATTTGCCTATTTTAACGAACCGTTGGTGATCTTTGATAACATTTAAATTTATTTTCATACTTAATTTAATATAATTAATGATATCGAACAAGGTTCTTATAAGATTTCAATATAAAATTTAAACTTTTAAAACTTTGCCTGAAGACTTTAAAAGGCAAAACCGGATGGTTAGTGACAAAACATATGAAATCAAGATGTATAAATTCTATTAAAGATGTTTAGTCGATATCATAAATTATATATTTCATAGAAAATCGACCGTTTATTGTTAATCTCTTGTTGTTATTTTATGTTTCAATAATTCAAAAATTAAAAACAAAAAAGCTCCACTAATTCGATCAAAATTTTGACGATAAGCTTTTATCAATTTCAGCTGATTGAATTATTTTTTATAAATAAATTTTGTTGTAGATAAAAAAAATTTTTGCCAATAAATCGAATTGTTATTTTCCAGCAACATTCTAAAAAAACATATTTTTCTTTCATATTAATTTGTAGTTTATTAAATTCTCATAAAATGTCATTTATCGTTTAATATTCCATAATTAAAAATTTTTATAGCTCTTTAACCAATTGCTTTATTGTATTGCTAACTATCAATTATTTTGAATTGTTTTTGATTTCAGTTATATTGCTTAAGTGTGATAGATTGCCTGAATATCCCGTAAGAAGACATCTAGACCGTTCGTAAAAAATCATATGGAATCGTATGATTTTCAACCATTCAAAATGTCGACCCGAAAAACACCTTCAGTCGATATCATAGCTTATTAAATATCAGTAAATACTACTTGTAATAAGTTAATCTGGTCCCAATTACTATATTTAAAAATTAAGTAGAACAAAATAAATTTTGTTTTATTTATTTTAATTTGATTCGATTCCAAAAAACAGAAGCAAACATTATATTAGTTCGAGTTCTTGACAATTTTATGAAATCCTTTTGCTTACAAAAGATATGTACTATATTATATTTAGTAGCATATTTTTTTAATGAATCTTCTAAATTTTTATATATAGAATCTTTATTTTTGTATTTCTTGGAAAAATTAGCTTTGGACGATCTATTTTTGAAAATATTTTTTCAATTGTCTCAAACAAAAATTAAAATTAAACTTAAAAACAGACAGAAATCTTCAAATTTTGATTCATGAATAAAAGATTATTATAAATTTAAGCTATTGAATCTTCATTTTAGCTTAAGATTGATTCAGTAACACAGTCAAATTATTCGTGTCAATGTTCACACTTTGTTATCGCTCATTTAAATATAATTCAGAGTAAAATGTCAAGTAATGTCCTGACTATTGAAAATTTTTCGTAAAATCCATGTGTTGCATTAGTCGGAGAGTTTTCATCCAACTTTTTTGTTTTATTTTGAAGAAAAAAAAATCCGATTTGAATAAAAATACTGAGCGTACTAAATTCAAAAACTGTCTAGCAAGAAAAAGGTTCAAATTATCGACAAAAATAATAAATTGAGACAGCCAAGCAGTTATTTTTACGGGGTAGCAAATTTTTCAACCTACGTCAATTTTTTTTTTATAATTTGTTACGTAAATCTTTCTTAAAACTAGACTCCAATGAGAATTATTTTTGTAATATGTCAGCTAAAAAATTTTAATCGTTTAGTTTTACATTTGATTTAAGGTTCTCAATAATAACAGTATGACAAAAAAAAATATAAAAATAAATTTGTTTATTCCAATAATCTAGAGCATCTAGACATTCTCAAACGTCTTCTTGAAGGTGAAATAGCAATATCTGTGGATTCTGTGCATGATTCTAGAAAAGAGACAAGATGTATGTATTATGCAGAACATAGTGTATATCCACTCACTTACACAGTGGCGTGCCATAAGTAAACTGGATTCATTTATAATATCGACTGATGGAATTTCAATATCAAATTCAAATTGTTGAGAAATCATACGATTCCATATGTTGATTAAGATGCCGAAAAGCGAAACCCGGATCGTTGGTGACAAAACATGTAGAATCGTGCAAATATTACATAGAAACTATTATGAAATACTCGTTAGCAAGAATAACGAATGGGAAAGCTTATCAATTAAATAATTACTTTTAAGGTGTTAACTGTCACTTCTTGATCGAAAGCCATGATAATTTAAATACCATTTTTTAGTAATTATTTCCGCAATATATTTTTGGACCAGGACCGGTTTCGCTCATCGCTAGCCTTCATCAGTTGATAATGCTTGCGATGAGCGAAACCGGTCATGATCAAAAAAATTATTGTGGAAATAACAACTAAAAAAAGTGTTTATATTATTTAAAAAAAAAACAAATAATGAACAGTTATTTCTAATAAAATACATTTTTAAATAATCCATAAGCATTATTAATTCATCAATTTGAAATGCTCACAATTGTGGAAATAATACTTAACTATATGCTTTTTTATTGTAATAATAACCAAGCAGTGGCAGATATTACTTTAAAATTTGGTCATTTAAATAATATTATGAAACCAATACTAGTTAAAGTTGTGTTTTCTTTATTTTTACAAAAAAATCTTTCAAGCAGTGACAGTTACAAATAAAAATACATTTGAAATTAATTTATAAGTTGTGTTTGCGGTACACCACTGGCTTTAAGATACTGCGTAGAAATCTGTGATAGGGGAGGCCCACACAAAGCCACGGCAGTAGTGAGTAGTGAGTAGTTATCGTAGAACAGGCGAGATATTGAAAACGGGCATGCCATTTATTTTTGTCGGGTAAAGTGTCCGATTTCCTATTCTCCTTAACACGCTCACGCCCGGAAATTTGCTACTCAAGCTTTATCCAAAAACAAATTTATCTTGTGGAATATTACGTATCGATTCAAGGTGAAAAATAACAACAGTTTATTGCAAAGTGACCTTCATTTATCAGCTGTTATTTTAGTACCATAATTTACGATGTACATACAATATCATTAAAACATACACACTTGCATTCGATTTTTACGTATATCAAATATAAAAACGCTGCTTTAATTCTGCAAGTTTTGAATTTTGAGCTAAAAAATTAAATAAAAATATTTTACTAACAAATCCATCTTGAAGACGACTCCTTAATAAAGAACTGAAATGCAAATGTTGAATATTTCATAGTTTAAATTTAAAAATACGCATGTAATGATATTAAATACACTATTTCGAATGAACTATATGGAACCAATGTTTATTTATAAAAAATAAGTTTTTTTAGGTAAAGTTAATCAAAAAGCCTTAATTAAGTACATGATAAACCGGATGTTGATAAATTAATACCAGGACACCTTTGATATTTTTTACTGCCAAAAAGTTTTAATAGAACAGTATTTTTTCACAAAATCAAAACCTAAAATAAAAGCTCCTTTTAAACAAAAATAGTCAAACAAGAACAAGATAGTTTTGACAAAGGCGTGAGCCGAAATAGCTATTAACTATATCTTATAAATTTGTAGATCTAAAATAAATTTCTATTTTTTCGCCGTGTCATAATGGAGTTCTACCAATTAAATGCCAATTCAATCAATTACTAAACCAGTTTAACAAAAATTCGTCGAGATATTGAATATTTCAGCGACACGTGTTAAGGCGTTTAACCTTTATGGTTGGTATTTTGAGCAAGGCTAATAAACACTTTAATACACATTCATCTGGTTATGAATCGAAATCAATGTGTTGTTTTATTAAAGTTATTTTTTAAATTAATATAAAAATATATTATTTCTGGCTGCATTTTTTTATAAACAAAACATTTTTGATAGATATAGTATTTAATACCGTTAACATATGATATAATATGGATGTATTAAAATTACTAACTAATTAATGTTAATAATTAAGTACTGAGCATCGACGATTCAATTTTTTTACCGAAATTTTATCTCAATAAAACTTCCGTCGATATCTCAATTACGAAATAATTTCGACAGCAATAGTACACGTTACTTTTATACCATTTGTTTAATTTAAGCTTAATCTTATCGAGACGATATTTTACATTGTCTTGACGTGTTAATGCCCAAATCTACACCCACATAAAAGCAGAGCAGCGAGCACGTCACGGCGTACATACTCCAGTTTCCCAACAAATGTACCGAATGCGATGCCATAACGCGAATATATCTGATGTTATTTCCTGCCGAACATACCTTCATATTTCTGCGCTTTGAAAATATTTTTCAGCTCAATTCGCCGCCATGTAAACTTCCATCCCATGCCAGCCAACTCTAGTCACACACTGCCGCCTGCTTATTTGCATTTAACTGAGCCAAACGTTTTACGATTCAAGGTAGTAATAGGATCTCATCATGGCTGTACGAACTTTGAATATTTGTCAAATAAATTTCAATCAGTCGTAAAATAAATATTTTACGGCTCGGAAATCAACTCATTTGATGTAGAAATATTCAAATCACTTTGGGTTTTATATCAAGAACGATAGCAGGGAAGATATTAAGTAGTTTAAGTTTTTACGGTTTACTTTGTTGTCGCTCGATTTAGTTTCAGGTCACATTGACTCCATTCCTGCGTCTTGCGCTTATAGTTCATTTTATCCCGAAATCCTTGGCAAAGCTTACGCGTCAAGATACAGTTCTATTCAGTTATCTTTGATTTTAAAAAAACTACAGTGCGATAATTGTCAGTACGCCTACATGGGAAAAACCAAACGTTCTATAGACACTATAGACTTAGAACACTTATAAATGTAAATTTTATATTAAACTAGCGTGTTCCCGACATGTGTTGCAATGCCACTCAAAAAAAAGAAACCGCGACTTTATGGAAGCGCCACGTCGGGAGCCTCTTGCCTTCCGATTGAATAAATTGGACTTGAGGCGAGGCCGGAGCCATATAGAAGCGATAAGCTTAGGTTATGTTTTTCTTACCTAAATTTGACAGTGGCGGCCGTATGTATTTTTATTTATTGGAGTGCTTTTGGATACACAATGTTTTTGTTTTTCTATCTGGTGCGTCCACAAATAAATCAGAAGGTTTTCCAACGCGTGAGCAGGCCACACACAGTTGTCCATGTGAGAAGCATGGATTTTCTAAATTTAGTCCACACACTTGTAATGACTGTCCTTGTGCCTTATTGATGGGCATTGCAAAGGCGACTCGCACTGGAAACTGCAGACGTTTAAATTCAAATGGCATATCTATTGGAATCATTGAGATGCGTGGCAACAGTACATCTTCTCACTTTTAAGGTGTTAACTGTCACTTCTTGATGGAAAGGCATTATATTTTAAATAATAAAAACACATTTTTTTAGTACTTATTTCCACAATATAAAATATATTGTGGAAATAAGTACTAAAAAAAATGTTTTTATTATTTAAAGTACATCTTCTCCTTTGAATTTTCCATTTAAAATTGTAGCTTCAATAATATTGTTCATCATTTTTCTCACTGAAAGCCTGGTACCGTTACAAAATCGTGGTGGATTTATGTTTCGAAGATTGATAGGCACGTCAATTTTCAATGTTAAAACATGCGGCGGTGTGTCTGGCAAATAAAGTGAATTCAAGAATTCTGTTGGATAATTGACGACTTCGTCTTGATTCGTTACAGTATCGATTGACTTATACGTTGTCGCTTCTCCAGGTATTTCATTTAGTATGCTGAAATTGATTGCATTGACATCCTTGATTTTGGCTGCTAATATAGCACGTGCACTGAGCCATCGATGATTTTAATGATAGTGTGCAATATTTGGAAAAAACTTTGTGAATCAATTCGTCTATCGTTGCGGTTATTTTACAGAAATTTGATGGCAATGTGATACATTGTGTGGATTCCTCTGTTGCCATTTTCCCATTTCTTATATCCAACAATTGTTTTGCAAAACGTTTAACGGATGCATCATGTTGTAGTTGTACACGCATATTGGTCTCCAAAGTGAATCTATGTACGTATCGCCATAAAACGCATGATTTGAGACATGCATTAAGTTCATCGGCCACTGTTGAACGTGATATAACAGGTAGAGTTTGTCGAAAATCACCAGACAATGAATGCGCCACCAAAAAGTTGTTCATTTCCTCTTAAATCTTTTAGTGTGCGATGAAGTGCTTCCAATGTTTTTTTGTGTGCTATGGTACATTCGTCCCATACAATGATTTTACATGACGTGAGTGGTTTGCCCATTATAGAATTTTTGTTGATATTGCATGTTGGTGTCTCAATTATTTGCATATTCAACGGCAATTTCAGTGCTGAATGCGCTGTTCGGCCACCATCCAAAAGAGTTGCTGCAATTCCAGATGATGCGATCGCTAGTGCAATGTTCTTTCGTGATCGTGTGGCTGCCAAAATGAGTAAAATGAGGAAGGTTTTAACTGTGCCTCCGGGTGCATCAAGGAAATAAAATCCACCAATTTGTCTTGTAATTGCATCCATAATTGTGTCATACATTATACGTTGATCTGGAACCAGTTTCGGAAGATTCGTTTGAACAAATTTACCCAATTCATCGACATCAAAGTGTGTTTCTCGTTGGAAATCACGATCAATTAAGTCGTTTTCAGATCGATTCAGCCCAGCCATTCCCAATTGTAGCAGTGATTTGTTAGCGATTACTAAACATACGTCCTCAATTAATAGCAATGCCTCAATATACATTTGTATTTTTCCCAAACATCATTTGGATTGGATGGAAATCACATTGTAAATATTACTGCAAATAACGCACGTATTTATTGTGGGTGAGCAGTATTCGATGAATCGGCGAGTGAAGTTTCCCAATGTGCATTGTTTTCTAGAATATTTAATTCGAGGCAAGCTTCACGATAAGTGACACATATTCGACCGTTTACTGTTCTCAATTCTTGGAAGGATCTCGGTCCACGTATGTTGATTAACAGTAATTGCAAGTAAAAGCATACTGCATTATTTGGGTGAACAGTGTACTGACGGCCTAATGCGTCGGTTGAATATACATTGTAATGTCCTTCAACTGCTTTACCTTGTTTACGACATTGAATTTTTTTTCCGATGCATTCCATCTATAGAATGTTGGCACTTCAGAGTAAAGTAGCGTCTTTGCAAACATATCATCCCTACACAATAAGAAAAATGCAGTTAACGATGTTGGCTGTGGTGACAATGCTCTTACACATGCATTTTCTGTTGTGAAGTACACTCGCTGTCCATTTTCAAGGTGAACTGCCAAATGAGTAACTGTTGGATGCCGTTCGTGAATTGGAAATGATAAAATGCGCCATATTGCTTCATTGCTACTAATGTAGCGTCTCAGTTGATATTGGTAGATTTCATCGATAGATGCAGTTGAATCTCCCACTCCAAAAACTGCCATGTCGCTTCCTTTGTTGACATATTTACAAATGTATTTGATGGATTACACCGAATTACAATACTCGACGTTGATGTGTGCTTTGTAAGTTTTCGAGAGAAGCGGTGAATACGGTACAATCCAACGATTATTAACTTCAACGTCATTGTTTCGCACTTTTAATCTGATGGATTTGCCACCATTTTCAGTCGATCGTCGACGATAAAGTGGATATCCGTCACTGCCAGTGATAGTCTCGGCTAATAAGTTTTTGGGTATCGTTTGGTGCATTTTCCATCACAAATGCATGCTTAATTGTTGTTGAGTAAGCCACATGGACCATGAATCATGTTTTTAGTGACAACTTCAAACAATTTATGATCAATGTTGACATCTGGTATTTCTGCTGAGATGACTTGATCAATTTTATCAGGTGTGACTTTTTCGATCAACCAAATCAAAATATGAACGTGTGGTAATCCTCTTTTTTGCCATTCAATTGAATACATCCGACAGCGTATCTCTCCAAAAACATGACGCTTGACAATGAAATCCATTAAAGATTCGAGTTTTTGTTTAAACAACCGTGCGCAAATTTCATGACGATCTGATGATGATTGTCCGGGTAAGAAAAGTTGTGTTACATCTTCCCACATCGGATTACAGGTAAATGTAATAAAAAAATCTGGACAGCCATATGCCTGAACATACGTCATTGCATCTTGTGCGTATTCATGCATGTGACGTGGACTTCCTGTAAATGTGGCCGGGAGTATGACCATTTTCCCCAAATCATTGGGATTCACATTGCCATCATTAACAACTGCATCGCGTAAATGAATATATTCTTTGGAACGCAACTTGGTTTGATTTAATCGAATGTAGAGGAGTCGTTCAGTTTCTATTTTCGCGTACATATCGACAATGTATTGATAGAACAAATGTCGACATTTTAAGATATGATTTTCAGCGTAATTTTGTTTCCAAATATTCAGTACCTACTTAAAATACCTACAGGCGAGTGCATGTGACAGCGTTGCTATGGATACAATGTTTCATGAATGGTCGTTCTGTATTATTATACAATAGTCTTGTATGCAAACATGTTTTTCGTAAATATTCAATTAATTTTTGTAATCAAATCTAATTCTGAGTATCCTATCTTTTGCCTGGTAGTCTAAGCAATAATTCGACAACGTTTTATCGCAATTGGATTAATGGTGTAGGAGTTTATAAAGAACAGACTGACATTCATTTTTATATATAATATATATGTTAAGTAGATGAAAACCTATTTTAACACAAATTTTAATAGACAAACTGGCCTCGTCGTTCTTTTTATTTCCTGATATATGTTGAATAATTCAATAATTTCAACAACAACAAAAAATATGTCATCTGACATTTAAAAACCCATCCATTTCAAATACTTGGGTATTTAACATATAAGTATTTGACAACCCAATAACATTTAAATTATAATTGATTATCGTGAAAACCTATAGTCCTATTAGTTTTAAGATTATCTTTTCTAAATTCAAACGTAATTTTAATTAAATAGGATTTCAAAAATATTTTAAGCTCCTTGTCTCGTGGCTTGCACATATATATTATGTATATTATAATCCTATTGAAAATAATCGATGCAAACTAAATACCGAATAACAACTCAATTGTATGCATGTAAAATTACAAACAATTTCAAATTTGATATTGAAATATCATATACGAAATGAAATTTGATATGCAATATGAGGGTGCATGAATTTTTTATCATGCAGTCGATATTAAAAAAAACTTTAACAGTAGTCATAAAAATTGTCAATTTATGACTTCATAGCACATTCTTTTTATAGCCACAACTCGTCCAGCCAGAGTGATTTAAAGTGCTGGCCAAAAGCAGCCTAAAAATAATTTCATAAGCTAAATATTTTTAACTTGCATTTAAAAGTACAAAAAATCTTTTCCGTATAATAAAATATTGTTTTTTTGATTGAACGTCTAGAATCATACGCTTAATGTCAAATAAATAAATTAAAATAATGGTTTAATATAATGGTAAACTCATGAAGTTTTCGATTTAAAAGTCTTCCATTAATAACAATTATTGATTTATTTTTAGTTGTAATAATCCTTCTTTACAGGGCAAATGTACTAGTTACACAATTTGATATTGAGATTTGATAAATAAACAAATTTGATTGATAATGACTGCATTAGAATACCGTTGGAAGGAATATATATATATATGATAAAAACAAAGACGAGTTTTGCTAAAAAGTTATTGTTTAATTAGACATATCACAATCATATTGAGTGCTGTTATTTTTGGTGATAACAACAATTATTTTATAGAATTTTAATGAGGTGAAAAAATACAACAGCAATGTATTTTAACTCTCCAATTTTTAATGTATATAGTTGATAACTTTTTCGGCTTAAATTCGGTCAGAAACTATGTTTAAACTTAAAATAAGTAAATGGACGTTTGAAATAGGGTAAAATTTTAAAAGAAATATAGTTGATAGCCATCGGTTAGTTGTAGGTTAGTTATAGAATAAAAGATAACAAGGTATATATTGTAGTTGATAACCGTCATTAGATTTGGGCGTACACGAAAAAACTATCAACTATACACCGTACTTTTGTCAAACTAAAAAAGCTTGATATTTTTTCATCATATAATAGTGGATTTCTACCAAGTAAATGACAATTAAATCAATTAATGTATCATATTTAAAATATCAAAACTGTTAGCTGATAATGCTGGCGATGAGCAAAATTGACCCTGATAAATTTAATTTCTGATGATAGTTCTGACGAAGGCGTGAGCCGAAATAGCTATCAACTATATCTTATAAAAATTTGTATAATTCAAATACATCGCTATTTTTTCACCGTGTAATTATGAAGTTCTACATAGTTAACGCCAATCCAATCAAAAAATATGATTTCAATATAAATAAATGATATTCACATTAAAAAAATGTATTGCATAATTGACTATCATACCTATTGTAATAATAATTAAGCAATTCTAACTTTGATGTTATAGATAGACAAATATTTCAAAGTTTTTTTTTTTTTGCAAAATAACATCAATATTATGATATAAAATTGATTTTTTTCGTTGTCGTGTGCGTTGTCGTAACGAACAATATTCACTCTTTTACCATACAATTTCTTCTTTTGCATTGTAGTGTAATAAATTATCTTTTTTTCCCTGTCAATTATGATCACAGCAAAAAGAAAACGATTATCTTTAACAAATAATGACTTAAAGGGAAAAATGTTTTAGTAAATTAATTAGTAGCACATCAAACTTTCGTTAAATCTATTACGAATGTTGTTTCAACCAATTTACCCAAGAATCTTTGGCAATTTTTTTTTGTCAACAGGGTAGTGTGTTCCCGTGTTATATAGTATTATTTACAGTCAACAGATGTTGCCACATGTTCATTGTTTGCGTTTACTTTTAGGCACGCATCGTTAAACTACTTAAAGAATAAACTTGTCTAACAAATCACAACAAACACTAAATAAGACCATCTCCCGACGGGGGAACTTTTAGTTGAGTCAAATTTAATTATTTAAAATAGTTGAAAGTAAGGGAACAATCGAAATTCGATATTAAAGACTTTTTTTGTAAAGAGTTTTTTTTTCCTTTTTACAGAATGATTCTGGAAAAAAATACGTTTTTGAAAAACAATTAGCAAATGAAATAAATATTATGTCAAGATATTTTTCTCTTGTTAATGTATATGTGATGTGTAATATATATCTACAACATCTTCCTTGACTAATATATATGAAGACGGAATATAAGAATAATGTTCCTCTAAGTATGCTATTTAAATTTTGTTGCTTCTTTTTTGGTACCTTGATTGAATACATGATGTTGATTATATCTTTAAAAGTCTGAAAAAAAATGGTACAACATTCCTTAAAACATCAGATAGAAACATACATTTACATTCAAATCAATATCTCATTCATAATTTATGGTTAATGGAGTGTTCTGTGATTCATCATCACACGATAACTATGCATAGAAAATATTTCTGGTTGAAAAAAGAGAAAAGTTTATCAACATTACAAACACAATAAAGTTTACCTTCAGTTAAACACATATTATAATTATGTTTCATAGTATCCCTAAGCATTGATTGCCAAGCATTTTTCTATTTATTGTTTTGACTATATGAATTATTGATAATTAACTTCTTCGAAACATTTGACTGCTGAAATACTGATTTAACCCAAAATCAATCAACACAAATACAACTATAAAAATTTAATATTAAAATTTTCAAAATTATTACTTAAAAATAAGCGTACAATGAAAACAATATTTCAATATTTATAAAACCATGTGTAGAAGATCTTGTTGTGGTATTTTATTTAACATAGTGGAATATATATATATCTTGAGCGGTAGAATTACCAAAAAGTAATTTTCGTTGTATAAATAATATTCAATTAAGTATTTTACTGATTATTATATCTTTACACACACTTGTTTTCTTGGGTCTCTCATTTCGAGTTTAGTTTCTGACTCTAAAATATTGCACAATCAGAGGCAAATATTTGATAATTTTTGAAAATTTACTTTTATTACTATTAAACACAGTAAAATAAAGAAGTGATTGTTTATCTCATTGATTTATACAATTTGTTTATAATATGTAAACATATCGTATTAGTTGAGTAATAATAAACTTTTAAAATCACTATTTGCATTATTTATTATCTTCGATTCTTATTTTTTGACAGTTTTGATAAATATAACTAAATAGTAAAAATGGAATTGTAAAATTTTAATTATTAAATATTTAAACAATTCCACATGCTTTGTAACATAACTGAATCGTCTGGAATGATGGAATGTTTGAAAATGTCACAAGGAAAAACCCGGGCAACAAAAAATGTAGAATTGTACAAAGTTTCTTTACAACCTTAGTCAATATATATTATAGAAATGTAAATGTATTTATTAATTTCTTTAAGAAAAAAAAACGTATTATGGATGTCGTTATATTAATGTTATTTTTTTTTTTGCAAGCTTTCAAATATAATACGTATTTTTGTGTGAAATTAACAGGGCTGTAGAGTCATCGAAAAACATGACTCCAACTCTGACTCTGACCAACAAAACGAGTCCGACCAAAAAAGTTTATTTTTGTCAGATTTTTAAATTGAATTATAGATCAGCCAACCATACCGGCAAATTGTTCATTGAGATATTCTTCAATATTGTCTAATCGAAAATATAGTCAAAGTCACTCGTTTCTCACGACCCTGACATCACAGCCTTAAAAATTAACTTTTTTAATGTTACCAGATCTAAAAGCAAAAGAGTTTTACTAACTGATTCTCCAGATTGCAGATAATTTAAAAATATTGACAATAAATTTTTCGCATTCGTAGTAGTAAAAAAACGTATCCGTTATTTTATCTATGAAATACATTTGTTAAGTTCATAACATTCATGGCTTTGCTTCATTTTGTGTCGTGCAATACACAAATACATATAATTATGTTTGCCTATGTGGTGAACGAAGCTAGGTTATGTTAGAGTTGTCGCATTTTCCTTTAACCGCGATCAATATCATTCCTGTCAGTTCATCTCATTATCTTGTGAATTAGTTTCGCACCTGTTATCTGATATTAGTACTAAGCTTCTGCGCCGGAAGCGGAAATACTATTTCAATTTTGGTTAAGCAATCAACGTCAATTTTATGTGATGTTATATTAAAGAAAACTTCCACCACTACGTAATTCAATGAAATTAATAAGTAATTTGCGTGAAGAAATGAATATTGTACAAACAGAAACTCACCCCAAACATGTGATAGAATAAGAAATACACATAAAACTATTCAACAAGTACAATGTTTGATTGAAATACGGAATTTCACGTTTAAAAGAAAAGAGAATATATGAAAACAATTACTTTGTCAAAACAATTCTTTTTACAATTATTAAAATCAATATTTAATGCGTGTTTACTGTATTTTTAATTTAATACAGAATTATCGAAAGGTGTATAATTCCTTAACAAAAACAAATTATAGGCATATTTTGATAATTTTTATTTAACATTCAAGCAAATTTGAAGTCATGTAAAATGTTCAGTAAAAATGAACCAAAAAATATAGTTTTCCGATACTTAACTACATTAACACTATTAAGGAGTTGACCGTCACTTCTTGATGGTAAGAAATAACCTGCATTTAAATACTTAATAGAACGTAATGTATTAATATATGACATTTAATGGTAGTCAATAAGGATGGGAAGAAATGGTCAGTCAGGGACGTTCCTATTTTGTTCATTAAAATTTCTCACTTCTTACTTCTCGTAATGAGTTCTTTATGATTGTTCAGAGTTCTTAATGGATTTTCCTTAATTTTTCCTGAAAATTATTAATAAGTGATATTATCAACATTTTACTTTTAAACTAATTTACATAATTTGTATTACTATTGTATGATTTCCTATAAATTTTTCTTAGTTCTTGAGTCCATGGTTTTGTATACCTGCTACTTAAACTATTTTTTTTTGAATAAATAGACTTGCTTGTAAATTGTATTCTATCAATTGATAATGCTTGCGATGATCAAAACCGGTCCTAATCAAAAAATAGATTGTGGAAGTAAGTACTATAAATGTGTTTTTTATTATTTAATACATAAGCACTAGTAGAAAGTCCTTCAAAAAAATATTTTTTTCGGTTACTTTTGTAATATGGTTATCCGAAATGACCAAATGGACAGTCATTCAATTCAATTTTTTAAGCGATTTGGCATCCACAAAAAAAATCGGTTTCTGGATATCAAATTTATATTCAAAAATAGCTTACAGCAGCTCAT